>JAWQFJ010000576.1:25000-62500 GCA_034096865.1 Theodoxus fluviatilis
GACGCCATCTTCCTTCATTAAACACAAGTATGTCTATTACAAGTTGCCAGTTCGTCAACAAGCACGACGTTGCTGCTTTTATTCTTGTACATTCGTTGTGGTTTTTGAGGTGTTCTGAAAATCCATTTTTGTGTAAGTGGGCATACAAAGACACGTTGTTTGAAAACTAATAGCACGTGTTTGTTTATATAAGACAATAACTGTAAAAGAGATATTTTGGGAGTTACGAAAACATTCAAGGTTTTTCCAAGGCTGTAAAAGAGAGAAAAAGGGAGAGAGAGAGAGAGAGAGAAGAGAGAGAGAGAGAGAGAGAGAGAGAAGAGAGAAAAAATAGAGAAAAAAGAGAGAGAAACAGACAAACGGAGACAGACACACACATACACACAGACACAGAGCGAGAGCAAAAGAGAAAGAGAGCGACAGCGAGAGACACAGACAGACAGACAGACACAGAGAGAGAGAGAAAGAGAGAGAGAGAGAGAGAGAGAGAGAGAGAGAGAGGAAGAGACAGACACAGAGAGAGACATAGAGAGACAGAGAGAGACCGAAAAAGATAGAGACACAGAGAGAGAAACAGACAAATAGAGACAACGAGAAACAGAGAAAGAGAGAGAGAGGGAGAGAGAGAGAGAGAGAGAGAAACATAGGCATGGACAGATATAGACAGATATACAGATAGGCAGAGACAGAGACAGAGAAACGCAGACAGAGACACAGAGACAAGGAGAGACACAGATAGAGAGAGACGGAGAGACAGAGACAAAGAGAAAGAGAGACAGACAGAGATAGAGAGACAGACATACAGACACAGACAAAGGGAGAAATAGGGATGATATAAAGACACAGCTAAAACTAAGCATCAGAGTTTCAATGAGCATTTGTGGCGCCGACATGTAAACAGAAACACAAGTAAAATACAATCATTGATTGACCCCTTTGGCATACTATAAAAACTGGCAGCTAACTCACGAAGTCGTTTACAGTCTTTGCAGAATGACAACAAGGAAGAAGGGCTACCATTAATCAGACATCCCACATATCACACATATCAAACATATCACACACACACAGATAATATTCATACAATCTCAGACTCACCTATATTTGGCTTTTTGTCTTCATCGTCGTCCTTCTCTCCATCTTTCTCCTTCTCGTCTTCATCGTTCTCTTCATCGCTGTTGTTCTTGTCCTTGTTCTCGTCGTCATCGGCGTCCCCGGACCTGTTCCTGGGTGACCAGGTCATCTTGTTTTCCTTCTTCAAGCGACGCCTGGCGTTGGCGAACCAGGTGGAGACCTGGGTGAGGGTCATCTTGGTGATGATGGCCAGCATGATCTTCTCTCCCTTGGAGGGGTACGGGTTCTTTCGGTGTTCGTACAGCCAGGCCTTGAGTGTGTTGGTGTTCTCACGCGTGGCGTTCTTTCTCCTGGCGGCGTTGTTGATGTCCACGGGACTATAGCTAGAACACACCACATACCAGCGTCAAATTCTGCTGCAGCTATAAAAATATGCAAAATAAATAATATTATAAAGTTTTGAGTAAGGTGCGCGGACTATACTTTAGACCTTTCCACAAAGAGTCGAACTGATGCTGGAGCGATGGATTTTGAGGCATGATGACCAGGGACGAAGAGCATACGATCAGAATATACAAATGAAGCAGAAAACTGCATTGGACTCAAGGACTTTTCATTTTACGCCGCTCAGTATTCAAGTGAGCCATCGAGACGAATGAACGCGGCATCATTGGACATATTGTTTCTTCGAATTTTGCGGCCACAAGTATAAAATCAGAAAGTTACATACATAAGAATTTTAAAAAAGATGCAGTGTCGCTTGGCTAGCTGGCCAGCCAGAGTAATCACAGTGGGCGTCGCATTCATGATGACGATCATCAAATGCTGCAGACTTCGGGATCAAACATCTTTACATCAGTAATTATATTGCCTTTTGGGTATGATTTACCTCATCTGTATAGATATTCTCTTCCATAGTTATGCATAGTTTCAAACACGTGTCAAATTGTCTTACAGGAAAATACAAATCTGACTATTTTCATCGTTGTCCATGTATCCCTCAACCCTATGGTCACTTCCCGATTTTCAAAAAGCCCAACAGTTCAGATCGATGTGTTTACTAATCTGATACGTACGCACGTCTCCCTGCCTGGAGACCTGCATGTGACCGTGTGTGACTGAGGCCGACTGGTTAGCGCGCTCGACCTGCCTGGAGCCCAACTGCATGTGACCGTGTGTGACTGAGGCCGACTGGTTAGCGCGCTCGACCTGCCTGGAGCCCAACTGCATGTGACCGTGTGTGACTGAGGCCGACTGGTTAGCGCGCTCCACCTGCAGTCGCTTGCGTTCAGTAGGTGAGGCGTTCGAAGCTGAGACGTTTCCAGAATTGCATCCTTACGCAATTGCTTCACTCAAATTACTTCTCCTCACCAAGGAGTAAACCCGGGTATCTGTGACGGTCACATCGGTACATCATAAGGCAAGTAACCCTGATATGCGGCCATGAGCCAGCATCGGGTTGGAAAATACTCCCCAGGGAGTAGAGTTGGTGCTGGCCTCCGTGTACATTTCACCCGTCTCAACGTGTTTGTTGTCAGATGCCGGTGAAAGGTTTATCAAGCGGCCCAGTGATCAGGGGGTAAAGCGAAAAGCGGTTTGGGACCTAGACATGGTGATGAGTCGCTATATACAATCTCACTTTTACCTTTTAAAATTAGGCTACTGCTGTTGGAACAGTTTTCAAGCAAATGCCAATGACTTACTAGAGGGCTGAGAAATGGAGAATTGCAATGCATTGTTTGTTGTAGCTTTATGCAACTGCAGAGAAAAAAGCATTCAGAAGTGTCAAACGCAAGCTGTTTTTTTTTAATAGAGTTTATATTGAAAATAATTGTGCAGTTGAGTTTGTGTGTGTTCATTTTGTCTTTTTTTACAAGTTGATATTTTTTAATATTTAAGAACGGCTTTTAACAATGACGATTACAAAACAAAATGATGACAAAGCTCAAACTAAAGATAGAATGAAAAATACATTTAGCAAGCAAAAATTGCACTAAAGTGTCTACCGCTTTGAGCATCTCAAACTCGAGGAGAACTCAAACAATTCGTCGCAAAAGTATTTATCATGCAACTGTCATCGGCCGATGCCACTCGATTTGTTCATTTCTTTTCTTTTTCCATTTGCAAAAGAGAGCAGTCACGGTTTACACAGAAGAGGACATGGATCGCTGCATTTCTCGCAGAGAACTGTTCACGTGAAATCGGTACTCGTGTATGGTAGAAGAACTCACTAGCTGACTGACTAGATGACTGACTGGCTGATCAATTGACTGATTACTTCGCTTGGGCCGACAACGCGTCCTGCAAATAAGGTAACTAGAAACATAGTAAGTGTTTATAACAGAATTATATATATCCCATTGTACATAGGTTGCAATCAAAATGGTTTGCTGTCAACATCATTTTACAGATGTAAAATAATACTCTATATTTTACAACCCTTTAAGTACACGGCGTTAAAAGTATCGCATATTTACACGTTGACATTCAAAATCGTTTATATAATCTTACATGTATGTAATATATCATGTTACACAATTCCCAGAGTGTACAGCAATACAATTATTTGCATAATTACATTAAAAAGTGCCGTCATTGCAGACAAACTCAATGGCTCATTCATGTTCATACTTCATTGCCTCGAAAGTCTCTTAACTTTTCACAGCATCGTTTAAAAACAAAATATGTACCTCGCAAAGTCTCGTGTTTTCGAAAAATAACGTCCACCGAGCAGATACTTTACCTCGGCAAATTTTGCTTTTTGTACGAGTTTTGAAATATATTTGCGCCGTAGATCAACGTTAACGCGACAGTGGATATAAAATGACCGTCATCTTCCTACCATGTACAGAGAGGACACGTTTCTCCTGAGCTGTGTTCACATCTATGACTGGCTATGAGATCGTTGTTTCTGAAATGGAAGTGAACAAGTGCATCCCAAATGTTTTTTTTAATGTTAACACTATTCAGATAGCTTTCGCACTCTTAAGTCTGAAGGATTTATACAACACAAAAGTATCGCTTCCAGTACGTCTCATATTCAATTCTTGTAAGTAACAGTCTCGCAGTCTCTGTCCAACCGAATAACACTTTTTTTCAATATTAGTTCCTCCGTTTGTCCATACACATGCAAACCCCACCTTGGATAGACAATCCTGGATGGATCGTGCCTGCTTCATCTTTACTGGTGTACAGTATATGTATTCTCTGTCACCAACGTTACTTAGGCTTGTTAAGGCAGTATATTGACTGCCATCGTATTGAGCCACAGCAACAATAATGCATAGGGGATATCTACTCAGTTCTCCATGGCACATAGTCTTTGAACTTTTAGAACTTGTATTAAAAAATATCTTGCACGCGAACATATGTGGCTTTTCAATACATTCCTTCCAGTATCCATAACTCGGATCCATTAAGCAGGGATGGTTGCATCTGGTCATCACATAATCGGAAGAAAACGTTAGTACTCACAGTGTGGAGATTCCACATCGTCTTTAGCAACTGCACAGTTTTACAGATCGGCTGTTAAGGGCGTAATACAGAAACAGCCAGCCTAGCAGTGAATTCAAGCCCCAGCTTTTTATTCAGATGTACCACTTCCAACACCGTACCTCTCAATGACCACCTCTCCCCATGGCCCAGAAATACCCCTCTTCGACAGACCATGACTTCAGTTTTTCAGTATAAATGGTCAGATCAAGCTCTTGGGAAGCATGGCAGAAATTATTTACCTGGCATTGCAAGCTAACAGGAATACTAGCAATGTCAACTGAAAAGACAAGGGGGGAGAGAGAGAGAGAGAGAGAGAGAGAGAGAGAGAGAGAGAGAGAGAGAGAGAGAGAGAGAGAGAGAGAGAGAGAGAGAGAGGAGAGAGAGAGAGAGAGAGAGAGAGAGAGGAGAGAGAGAGAGAGAGAGAGAGAGAGAGAGAGAGAGGGGGGAGAGAGAGAGAGAGAGAGAGAGAGAGAGAGAGAGAGAGAGATAGAGGGCATCAATCTAAGTGCAAGCACTTGTTAAATACAAACATAACATTGCTCGCGGATACGACGACAACAGACCATAAGCACTGGGTAGGGTAGGATACACACGTGTAAGACAGAAACTCACGCGTTGCCGTAGGAGTAGGGTGCCATGTTGGGGTCGTAGGCGTAGCAGGGAGCAGACTGCATTCCCCGCCATGTCTCCCCCACCTCCTTCAGCTCGTAGTGCGCGTTCTGCAAGAAACAGCGTCAGTCAGCTGTACAGCCAGTTTAATTATCACCTGTAAGAAGTACAGTCCTTGTATGACTTAACTCAGCATGTGTAAGCATCGTCACGCTCAAATGTGAAGGTGGATTTGTCTTGGGTCTTGTGAAAGCCCCTGTAAATGGCTAATGCACGTAAGGAGGATGATATGCTTCGACGAAACGAGTCAACGTAAATCCAAAAGCAAGGGCTAGGGAATGTCCCGCAGCGAGGATATTAATGACAAAAACAGTTGCTATCGTGGAGTATCTAATATGTAACGTGTATGGATTCATTAATGATGGATGTACTACAAGAATCGGCAGTAGAGACAGCGGATGAACCCGCCGGAGACAGTTCGTTGTGAGGAGCAGCAGAGACAGCTCAGCGCTTTGCAAACTAAGTAACCCGTGATGAATGGTCACGGCACGAAACAATTGCACATTTCTCAATCAGAGCGACCATACAAAACAGCAAGAGCAGCAAAAATATCTGAGACCTTCCTCAATAGCAAATAAATAAAATTAAAAGTATTTTCTGGACAGGCGGATAGCATATGAACTTTTATTCAAAATGAGTGGTGAAAAGTGAGATAGTATAATCATGTTTTCCAGTGAAGCAGTCGTAAGGAAAAACCAAAATGCAGCGACGGGAGCAAAGGGTGGTCAATCGCAGCAGATATACGACGAAAGACATCGTCATGAAACTAACTCTACATACCATCATTTGATAGAGTCAAATACAAGTTCTATGTTGGAAATGACACCACTGAGACATTATCGGCTCCAAGATCAGCTCGAAGAAAACATCACTGACTATTAGTAACGTTTGCTTTATAGAGAAATGTCCATTCGAGTCAAAATGTAAGACCTATACCATTTGGCACGAGGTAGTTATGGAAGAAATCTGATTTGTTGGGAGGAGGGGACTGGGGGTAGGGGGGAGGGGGGGGGGAGGGGGGCCGAGGGGAGAGGGATTGTTGGCCATGTTTTTGTTGTTGCCACATTTTCTTTCTATTGGGTGTTTTGGTTTTTGTGACAATGCATTTCATCAATTAAGAGAGCGCATATTCCTGTCATGAATTCCAGCTGTCTATATTTGTTTGTTCATAATAGTTTCCCTCCGTGACAAAGAATTGTCCCAAGTTAGGACGCGCATATTGAATATATCTACAGTCAACATTTTACAATCAGGAAAATGCTGTTTACGGCTTAGCTCTTCACCATCTAATCTAGCAGTGTGACAGTTTGACAAAACTATGCTCCTGCACAAACAAGTCTTCCCTAAGTATTTGATATATATATAAAATACCCAGTGAGGCTGGCATAAATTTTTGTTTAATGAAAAACCGTCATTGGCAGACATTATGAACGGAGTAAGAAAATAAAAAACCCCAGAGGAACAGAATGAGAATGAAAGAGCATCGCAAGTAAGGTACACTTCTATTTTTCCTACGCAGACGCAGACACTTCGAGGAGCACGAACTACTGCAGAAATATAGTAAACAAATATAAATACTGCAGTAATTACATTTCATACTCACCCACCACTACTCCCACCCTCCAAAAAAGTGAGGGAGCAAAGTATGTAGCCATGTAAAAACAGAATTAACCTATGTGGCAAATAGAAACAAGTTTTGCCATACAACAATAATATCACATAATGAGTCGAAAATATCTATAATATTTCAAGATATTGGTGCAGCAATAATAATAGCAACCAGCAGTGAGCAAGACAGCACAACAAATTAAATATTAGAAAACACAGCAATTAAGTTGTTACGTGCAAAAACAACAGTTTACAAACGAAGAATGCAGTAGTTTGAAGAAATGTTTAATGAGGAAAATAAGACAATGTTGAATAAACACAGAAATAGCGGTTAAATCATCGTGACATTATGAAGAAAACTGCAAAGCCACATAGCAGTCTGAGAAAGCAAAACTCACACGTGAGATTGTGCATACGACTGCTAACCAAGAAGACAAGACAAGTATGTGGAGTAGATAAGGGTAACGCGTCACAACGAACCCATGCGGACAGTTGCTGACACAGTCACATTCAACATATTCTAGACTGATAGTATGGTAGAGATTCAGATTAAACCGTCTATCATACTTTTAGATATGCAGTCATTTAAACGACCGGCTTGATACAGCAAGATACTGCAGTGAAGCAAAATGAGAGAGAAAAGACAAGAAAAAGCACATTATTATCTCCAAGCACAAGACAAGAACGACTTTCCCCCAGATAGTCTACAAATCTAAATAGCGGCAGTGCCGTACTCATATCTGACAAATCTTCAAACATGACAAAACAGCGATGATTAACTTAACACTGTAATGAAAATAGTCGTTTGTACTCCATTATGCATTAGTAATTAGGGCGACGTATTCCGTACATCGTCGAAGCATATTTGTCACTCTTCGACAGTAACGTCGCTTCGACTCAGTTTGGTCTGCGTACAACTTTTCGCTCGAGACGGCGAGATTTCCTCTTGGTTGCTGAAATAATCAATTCTGTAAATATGTTAGACCAGACCACAACGCAAACGCAACACTTCATGTTCGGCAGCCTCTTCAACTGCAGGAAACAAGAGACACGTTGTATTTGTTTGGTCTTTTTTAAAGTTGTAAACGGGCGTACTGAAATGCATATCTAATGCAGAAAATGCTCAGCAGACGCCTTCTAGAGGCATCGTACCTTCCTGACTCCTGCACGGAAAACTTTTTCCGCGCATGAATACATCTCACACCACCGCAATCTTCCTTAAAAACTAGATAACATGTCACCTCTACCATCTAATGGATTGTTCCTTGGTTGAAATGTCAACCTTGCAGCACATTTAATCAAAATCCCATTTGCATTTTGGAACTATTTTGCCGAAAAACGAACGGGCGAATGGAGGGGAAAAAACCTCCCTGGCGGAGGTAAAAAAGCTCTATACGCGCCTAGGGTCCATAACTCATTATCAGTTGTGACGTCATCCGAACTCTCCATTTCCACCCGGATCCTCCACCACTTTACTCTCTACCCGAGAGTTACGGCGTGATAATATTGTGATGACAGCGATCGCTGACGCGTGTGTTTCAGCGGGCAGACGAATCAGCTTCCTGAAAGCGAGCAGTCTTGCTGAAGAGACTTGGGAAAATACACCTGTTGGCGCCTGGCGTTGCAGAACGCTGGGTCCTCCACTGAAACCACCGCAACAGCAGGCGGAAGAGCTGTTAGCAGGCTTCCGCTCAGTCGATGAAGATGAAGGGGATTTGTAGAGCGCTTTATCCACAAACATTCATGTCCAAGCGCTCACACGAGAACATTGGCTCCTTCGTAATTTACGCGTCGACAAGCGAGTGATGGGAATCACCGTAGTCCCGACTTTACAGCCAGTCTTGATTCAGTCGATGAGTTCCAGTTTAAGTACATATTACGTGCGTCGACCGCCTCTTCGTCTGTCTATTATATTTCTCACGAGTCACACTTTGTGCATTTCTTCTCTTCAAACGGCCCTCTCTTGAAAATGCAATGAGTTCTCTCCGTCTCTCTACCGCTCTTTTTCTACGTTCCTCTTATATTTCCTTCCCCCTCCTTATCTTTACATCTTTCTGTCTATCTCATTTCACAGGGATGATGCAATGAAATTGTTCGATAATGAAAAACACACGAGTACGGAAGCTTATGCATTTTGGCTGACATTTTCATCCGCAGGCGTGTGTCCGTTTAACATGCGCGTTTCTATGTATGTAATGGGTCGTGTGCGCACGTTGAATACAGGTGCGTAAACATGCGTACATTTCAGTCTGCACTTTAAATATGCAGGCAAGCATGCATGCAAGCGTGCAATTTCATATGCTCGCGCTTTTTAAACACATGTGCGTTGCAACCCCTCTAAACTTTCCGTTTTCTAACAGGAAAACGCATGTAAATACATTTTCAAGCTATTCACATTAGTATATTTCTAATGTAACTGGCTGAGAAAGAACTCCAACAGCCACGACATATATTTTGTCTAGTTTACGAGAGATTGGACGTTGACTGGTAATGACTACGATATTTGCTAATCCATAGAACACTCAAAGTCACTAGGAAATCACAAAATGCTGTTTCATGATTGGGGGTGGGGGTGGGGATGGTGTGGGTGGTGTTACCTTCAAAAGATTTAAGGTAGTGATATCGCTTTTGTCCGAAAAAAGTATACAAACATTACACGTGTGTTTTCTTCTCAGTGACCCTCCCAGGGTTGTGTGTGTGTGTGTGTGTATGTGTATGTGTATGTGTGTGTGTGTGTGTGTCTGTGTGTGTGTGTGTGTCTGTGTGTGTGTGTGTCTGTGTGTGTGTGTATGCGTGTGTGTAAAAATAGACCCACCGCGTCTTCCTATGCGATTCGAAAAGGAGATTGACGGGAAATCGAGATATGGCTTACCCTTACTCTGATCAACTTTCAGTGATCTGAGAAATCAATAGCTGTATATAAATCCTACACATGCTCACAGGTCGTAAATCTTCATTCATATGTTCTTTTGTTCCTTCATTCATTTATTCTTTCTGGTGACATCTTTTCATGAGTTAGCGTCTCTGAGTTCCCGCAGTCCAGTTTGCAACACTGCGTTCTCTCTCCACATGGTACACATGGACCTACTGCAAGCCGAGACAGCAAGGCGGAGCAAGGAACCGCGTGAAGGAGTTACTGGACATCCGGGTGCGAGAATAACAAGTATCTCGGTCATCCCGCGACCCTTGACATCTACCCCGCCTGATAGTCGCATGCAACTGCCCGGGCGTGATGCCGTGACGTCACAATCCAATATAGTGGCCCATCCGGCCTTCCAGAGAAAACCCAACATGGCCAACAAGGGGAGGTAACGCCGAGTGGTGTGACATACACGGGGGACATCTTCCCGTGATCCGATTACTAAACGTTGGGCGTGAATCATTACCAGTGTGTGAGAGCATCGATCTTTTTGCTTCTGCCAAAGTTCGTTGACAGATGGCGAGAACATCGAACCAATTTGTTCTTTATGTTTTGCTGTTGTTGTTCATTGCAAAGTGTCGGAACAAGACTAAACCTTTCTCAAATGACACTGTCTGCAAAACAGCATTTCATACTACATTGTAGACGGCCAGAAGAAACATTGTCGCTTTTCGTGGTTGGAGATGGATACAATGACAATATCCAGCTTTCATCATCCAGGCCATTCGAGGCCAATACTCGACGCTCGTAGGTAACCCCGAATAAGAAAGCATAGATTGTTTCCCAAAAAATACTTGCCGGATAGTAATGTTATATTTCAATATCACATCCGGTGTTCAAAATGTTTGGAAAAAGCATGCACGTGGCAGACTGGAGTACCAATCTCTAAGGGTTTATAGAGTAGCACAGCTCCAATCGCCATCCTCTAAATGTACTACATTGACACAACGTACTTGCTTCGGACATGATCATTCACGCCGTAGTAAAAACGATAAGCAAAGATTTGAGGGAGGATGACAGACATATTGGAAGACACACAGATGGACAAACGGAAAGACAGAAGGCCCAGAGAGAGAGCGAGACAGAGAGAGAGAGAGAGAGAGACAGAGAGAGAGAGAGACAGAGAGAGAGACAGAGAGAGAGAGAGACAGAGAGACAGAGAGAGAGAGAGAGAGAGAGAGAGAGAGAGAGAGAGAGAGAGAGAGAGAGAGAGAGAGAGGAAGGGAGGGGGCCGTATCCATGGAAATTCAAGGCTCGACTACAGGCAAGCCAGAAACACTCCATCATAGCGCCAGTCTCGCTCCATCACCCGCAATGCCCTTTCTCAGCCGCAGTAGCACTGGCGCAGATCATTCAAATTCAACGAAAGAACGGCCACCCAGAATTTTTAGCCTGCTTCTGTCTTCAAACTCGAGGTCACCGAGATCGAGTAGGTAAGTAAGTAGTGGCATTCAGACTTTGCAAAATGGAGCAGCGAAACTTTCAGGAATATTTAAGAGGTACTGAAGGTTCAAAACGAGACTGGAATAAAGCAGTTGACGGGTAGGACGAGGGAGAATAAGTGCATTCTAGGGGAGGGGGGGGGGAGGGGGAGATCGTGCTTGATGTAATAAAACTGCCCCAATCGTCAGCTGGAACACTGGCTTTTGGGTTTCGGGGTCTGTTCCAGTAGCTCAACTAGGAACACGTGTTTCCTAAGAGCGATCCAAAAGCGTCATTCGCGATCGTCTCGCGAGACTAGAGGCGCATTTCATTTCGAGAGTTATCTAACACGTTCAGAGACGAGCGTTCACGGCAAGCGCTCGCAAACCCTAAAGCCTTTGTCCTCCATACCCCTGTCTGTGCAGGCGCTCCCAAACCCTAAAGCCTTTGTCCTCCATACCCCTGTCTGTGCAGGCGCTCCCAAACCCTAAAGCCTTTGTCCTTCATAACCCTGTATGTGCAGGCGCTCCCAAACCCTAAAGCCTTTGTCCTTCATAACTCTGTATGTGCAGGCGCTCGCAAACCATAAAGCCTTTGTTCTCCATAACTCTGTCTGTGCAGGCACTCCCAAACCCTAAAGCCTTTGTTCTCCATAACCCTGTATGTGCAGGCGCTCCCAAACCCTAAAGCCTTTGTTCTCCATAACTCTGTCTGTGCAGGCGCTCCCAAACCCTAAAGCCTTTGTTCTCCATAACCCTGTCTGTGCAGGCGCTCCCAAACCCTAAAGCCTTTGTTCTCCATAACCCTGTCTGTGCAGGCGCTCCCAAACCCTAAAGCCTTTGTTCTCCATAACTCTGTCTGTGCAGGCGCTCCCAAACCCTAAAGCCTTTGTTCTCCATAACCCTGTCTGTGCAAGCGCTCCCAAACCCTAAAGCCTTTGTCCTCTATAACCCTGTCTGTGCAGGCGCTCCCAAACCCTAAAGCCTTTGTCCTCTATAACCCTGTCTGTGCAGGCGCTCCCAAACCCTAAAGCCTTTGTCCTCCATAACTCTGTCTGTGCAAGCGCTCCCAAACCCTAAAGCCTTTGTCCTTCATAACCCTGTATGTGCAGGCGCTCGCAAACCCTAAAGCCTTTGTTCTCCATAACCCTGTATGTGCAGGCGCTCGCAAACCCTAAAGCCTTTGTCCTTCATAACCCTGTATGTGCAGGCGCTCGCAAACCCTAAAGCCTTTGTCCTTCATAACCCTGTATGTGCAGGCGCTCGCAAACCCTAAAGCCTTTGTCCTTCATAATCCTGTCTGTGCAGGCGCTCGCAAACCCTAAAGTCTTTGTTCTCCATAACCCTGTCTGTGCAGGCGCTCACATCGAGCGCTCATCTCTAAATATAGTTGGTGATTTTCGAAACGAAACGAGTTTCTGGTCCCGTGACATAATCGCGTATGGTGCTTTCGGATCGCTTCTGCAAACGCAGTCAGACCGGCAGGAGAAACCCCGAAAGGCGAGAGCGGCTGCCGAGGACACTGGGACGGGTTGTGTCTGTAAAGCCCCATTGTGTGTTCAAACGAGCAATCAAAGGCGAGTCCAGCCTTTACTTCAGTGGTACACTGGAGATCAAACCCAACATCCATCCTTCAGACATCTCGCCACTCGTCTACAGAGGAGAAAACATGAACACCCAGACCTCACAAACAGCTTCTTCTAAGATTCGAAGACTGGCCAAAAGAAGCCAATGCAACAAAAGGAATATTTTCTAAGACTAAGAAAAAGAATGGATACATGTAGAAGAAAAGGAAGAGTAAAAGGATTTAAACATTGAGATGAATCAGAGACTGGCCTCCAGAAAACCAGTCTTTACTCCAGTTTTAAAGGTTGAAGATGCAAATGTGTCTATGATACTTAGCAATCTTTCCTGACAGATGTGATGTATGAACACTGCAATAACACTTGTTGAAGTTACGTCAGTTTGAAGATAAAGTCTCTAAGGTTTAATTACACAAAAGTAACGCAGCGGAGGGTAGGCAAAAAAAAGTTGCTTTTTCACGCATGTAATCGTGTACTTCAGGTAAATGATTGGATGACACGAAAACCCTGCATTCTTCGCCTGCATTTCTTGAGGAACATTGAACAGAGCGGGACTGAATCCCACCGTGGGTCCCGACTGCAGTGCTGGCGGGGCACACCCCAGGCGACGCAGCGCCAACGTCCCTTGGATCGCATTTCGCGCCCATCTCAAGGTGTGCGCCACGTATTGTAGCCAGCACCTGTTCTTGAGAGAAAACCAGACTTCCCAAACACCAGAAGAGGTCAACAAACCAGAAACGCACGCCCCGAGAATCAGACGGCACTAGGGCAATATTTGGCCACACGGCGCCCGAAAGCTTCGCCTGCTGTCAAAGACACCGCCAAGAGCCTCATCCATAAGCTGTCAGCGCCTATTTGCTTTCTCATCCAGGTACCTCCAGGTAACATGGGAGGGTCTCTTGACGTTAACACTGTAGCAGATTGGAGAGCTTTGGGTTGGGGTTTTCTCGGGGAGAGAGAAAGAGAGAGAGAGAGAGAGAGAGAGAGAGAGAGAGAGAGAGAGAGAGAGAGAGAGAGAGAGAGAAGAGAGAGAGAGAGAGGACAAATGAGGATTGAGAGAGAAGTAGAGAGTACTCAGAGAGAGGAGAGTGAGAGAGAAGTAAGAGAGAGATTAGGTGAGGTGAGAGAGTGAGTGAGTGAGAGCGAGTGTGAGTGAGTGATGAGTGAGTGAGTGAGTAGTGAGTGAGTGGTGAGTGTAGTGAGTGAGTGAGTGAGATGAGTGAGGTGAAGTTGAGTGAGTGAGTGAAGTGAGTGATGAGTGGAGTGAGTGAGGGTGAGTGAAGGGTGAGTGAGTGAATGAGTGAAGTGAGTGAGTGAGTGAAGTGAGTGAGGTGAATGAGGTGAGTGAGTGAGATGAGTGAGTGAGTGAGGTGAGTGAGTGATTAGTGGAGTGCAGTAGTGAGAGTGGAGTGAGAGTGAGAGGTGAGAGAGTGAGATAGCAGTGAGTGCGTGAGTGATGAGTGAGTGAGTGAGTTGAGTGAGTGAGTGAGTGAGTTGAGTGAGTGAGTGAGTGAGTGAGTGAGTGAGTGAGTGAGTGAGTGAGTGAGTGGAGATTGAGTGGAGTGAGTGAGTGAGTGAGTGAGTGAGTGAGTGAGTTGAGTGGAATGAGTGAGTGAGCGTGAGTGAGTGAGTGAGTGAGTGAGTAGTGAGCGAGTGAGTGAGTGGTGAAGTGAGTGTGAGAGAGAGTGAGAGAGAGAGAGTGAGTGAGTGAGTGAGTGGGTGAGTGAGTGAGTGAGTGAGTGAGTGAGTGAGTGAGTGATGTGTGAGTGAGTTGAGTGAGTGAAGTGAGTGAGTGGAGTGAGTGAGTGGGAGTGAGTGAGTGAGTGAGTGAGTTGAGTGAGGCGAGTGAGTGAGTGAGTGAGTGAGTGAAGTGAGATGATGTGTGAGTGAGAGTGAGTGAGTGAGTGAGTGAGTGAGTGAGAGAGAGAGTGAGTGAGAGTGAGTGAGAGAGAGAGAGAGAGAGAGAGAGAGAGAGAGAGAATGAGAAACAGAGAGAGACACAGAGAGAAAGTAGCAACATGAATGCACAACCATTAAAAAAAAATTTGTCATTATCATCCGTTCACATTGGAAGAGGACGCTGACCATTTTAAAACTTTGATAAAATGGCTGCTCTTAAAACTTTACAGTTTCTCTTTGAGTTCAGTTACAGAAACTTTCATGGTACGTAAGCTAATCTAAATTGATAAGAAAATGCCCAAATACAGACAGACGCGCAACACCACACGCACACAAAAAATACGCACGCACGCACAACACACACGCGCGCGCGCACACACACACACACACACATGCGAAACGCTCATACAAACACAGACAAGCACACACAGACACATGCAAACAGACACCTAAACATGTATATATATACAAATATTTATATCCTCGCACATACTGCACACACAAATACACACACGCAACATACACACCCATACACTTACACAAATACACGCATGCGCGTACACACATAGCTCATCCTCGTAACCTCATAATATCTGCAAGTGGAGACGAGAGAGACGAAGCAATTGGGAACCGCGGACGTTACGGCTGTTCCTTTCCAACAAGACCACTCCCATTTAAAGAGATGGATTGGCCCCGCTCTTCCCCTCCCTCTCCCAGGCTGAAGACCCCCGCATCCTTCTCTCCTTCCCTCTCTTCCTCAGTCCTTCCCCCTCAGAGTTGGGGGTAAGAACAGACCCACCCCGTCCCCCTACGCCGTACGAAATAGGCAAATACATGGGGAAATGAAGACTTCTTCTAACCAGCTGCAGTGCTTTTCAAGTCAACAGCCTTTCAGAGCCTACACCGACCCCAGCCACAACAGCCTTTCAGAGCCTACACCGACCCCAGCCACAACAGCCTTTCAGAGCCTACACCGACCCCGGCCACAACAGCCTTTCAGAGCCTACACCGACCCCAGCCACAACAGCCTTTCAGAGCCTACACCGACCCCGGCCACAACAGCCTTTCAGAGCCTACACCGACCCCAGCCACAACAGCCTTTCAGAGCCTACACCGACCCCAGCCACAACAGCCTTTCAGAGCCTACACCGACCCCCGCCACAACAGCCTTTCAGAGCCTACACCGACCCCGGCCACAACAGCCTTTCAGAGCCTACACCGACCCCCGCCACAACAGCCTTTCAGAGCCTACACCGACCCCGGCCACAACAGCCTTTCAGAGCTTTCACCGACCCCGGCCACAACAGCCTTTCAGAGCCTACACCGACCCCGGCCACAACAGCCTTTCAGAGCCTACACCGACCCCGGCCACAACAGCCTTTCAGAGCCTACACCGACCCCAACAGCCTTTCAGAGCCTACACCGACCCCCGCCACAACAGCCTTTCAGAGCCTACACCGACCCCCGCCACAACAGCCTTTCAGAGCCTACACCGACCCCGGCCACAACAGCCTTTCAGAGCCTGGGCCATAAGGTTCTGTTCATTCTCCGTTGTCTTTCACCCTCCATCTCAACTCAAGCCTTTAGTTCCGACAAGAGTGGCATTCGGTATTTATTCTCTGTTCTCTCTTTCGCACAGCATATCTCTAGCCTTCATTCATCCGATTTCTCTACCTTTCCCTTCTTCCGTACGTCTCGTCTGCTCATTGTTTGTCCAATTACAAGTCGTCTTTGTCTCAGTCTTCATTCTTCCTACCTGGTGGCTCTCTCTCTCTCTCTGTGTCTTCCTGCCTGGTGGCTCTCTCTCTCTCTCTCTCTCTCTCTCTCTCTCTCTCTCTCTCTCTCTCTTCCTGCCTGGTGGCTCTCTCTCTCTCTCTCTCTCTTCCTGCCTGGTGGCTCTCTCTCTCTCTCTCTCTCTCTCTCTCTCTCTCTTCCTGCCTGGTGGCTCTCTCTCTCTCTCTCTCCTGCCTGGTGGCTCTCTCTCTCTCTCTCTCTCTCTCTCTCTCTCTCTGTGTCTTCCTGCCTGGTGGCTCTCTCTCTGTGTCTTCCTGCCTGGTGGCTCTCTCTCTCCCAATCTCGTCTCTCTCTGTGGCTTCCTGCCCTGGTGGCTTCTCTCTCTCTCTCTCTTTCTCTCTCTCTCTCTTCTCTCTCTCCCCTGCTCTCTCTCTCCTCTCTCTCTTCTCTCTCTCTTCTCCTCTTCCTGGCCTGGTGGCTCTCTCTCTCTCTTCTCTTCTCCTCTCTCTCTTCCTGCCTGTGTGCCTCTCTTCTCTCCTCTCTCTCTTTCTCTCCCTCTGTGTCTTCCTGCCTGGTGGCTCTCTCTCTCTGTGTCTTCCTGCCTGGTGGCTCTCTCTCTCCCTATCTCTCTCTCTCTCTGTGTCTTCCTGCCTGGTGGCTCTCTCTCTCTCTTTCTCTCTCTCTCTCTCTTTCTCTCTCTCTCCCTCTCTCTCTCTCTCTCTCTCTCTCTCTCTTCCTGCCTGGTGGCTCTCTCTCTCTCTCTCTCTCTCTCTCTCTCTGTGTCTTCCTGCCTGGTGGCTCTCTCTCTCTGTGTCTTCCTGCCTGGTGGCTCTCTCTCTCCCTATCTCTCTCTCTCTCTGTGTCTTCCTGCCTGGTGGCTCTCTCTCTCTCTCTCTTTCTCTCTCTCTCTCTCTTTCTCTCTCTCTCCCTCTCTCTCTCTCTCTCTCTCTCTGTCTTACTGCCTGGTGGCTGTTTTCTTCTGTGTACCTTTTCTGACTTCTAAGTAGGCCACGCTCTCTGCTGTTTTGCGATGCTCAGACAAACGTACACATTTACACATATGTGTACTCAAATATGCGAAAGCTTACACTCATGCAAGCACACACACGTTCGCATGGAGACAGGAACATATACATACACGGTCACGCATGCATACATGTGCTCGCATACACATACACATACGTATGTACATACACATTTTCACACGATGCACGCGCCATACCTATACCTCCCTAAACACACAACAACACAGCATAACTACACGCACCACCTACACACACAACACACACACACACACACACACACACACACACACACACAAACACACACACACGCGCGCGCGCATTCAAACATTATATTTTACTTTTTTTCATTTTGCAACGACAAAACATTGTCATGAATATCCGATTTTTATATCAATTCTAGTGCAAGCATTTAAACTTTTAGTATTTAATCCCTGTCACATTTACAAGTATATTACTCTTAACTGACGCTGTCACGTCGATCGAAATTTCCTGCATTTAAAAACATGCATCATTATCGTGTTTTACCCTCAATCCCATCGCGATATTTTCTCTTCTGGGTATCGAACCCTCTACCCTAAGGACGTGGTTAGAAGCGGGGCAACAACCCTGGCACTTGGATTCAATGGAGACACAGCCTTGATCAGCACGTTCCCAGTGCCAACAGCAACTTGACCCCTTACTCTTCCAGACCGTCTCTGCAAATTCCGGCCGCCTGGCCTCTTAACCCTTTCTCCACCCCACTTGGGCTTGTCACTTCCACCCGTTTCACTGTTTAACCGCTGGCTCTCCAAGGACCACTCCTATCAGTGCCACCCGTTTTGTCTTCGCCCACGCGAGCTGCGGCCCCCTACCCGTATTGGCAGCCGCTTGACGCCTGGTCCCGGTCTGTCTCGGTAGCTAATCAGTGTCAGACACGAGATCCACCCGATAATCCTCAGGGCCAAGTTCTAGCCCTGGAGGAATGCATCCTGACTCCAAGNNNTGTGTTTTATGGATTGAGAGTTTAGGAGGTAAGGTGCCGGAGAGTGAGGGCGCGGCCCAAGAGGGTTAACGGAGTAAGGTCTGAGTAGTATAAGGAGGAGGATTCATATGGAGGATTAAGAAGGGTTATTATATCTGAGTATTTATACTTGAGATGTCATTCAGTATTGCTAGTATTTATTCTTTATGAGGCATGCGAGTTCGTATCCGGGATGGAGGGATCAGTTACTGTCTTTTTATTTCATTCTGGCGGTAGATATTGATTTACTGTATTAATTCTTTATGTAAAGGCTTCTGGAGCGGCATGTGAAAGATGGATGAGTACCAGGATTAGACACCTGTGACTCTTTGTGATGAGGAGATAGGTTATGTCGTGGGCTTAGGTACCCTCCGGATAAGAGGTTTGGTACTTATAGGCTAGGCATGGACGTTTGTAAGATGCGCATAGGTGTCTGCTCCATAAAACTGAGAGGAGGGAGGTGCGGTGAGTGCGAAGTGGGCTAGAGGAGGGGCGTGGGATGGGGTCTTGTAGGGCGGTCCCCGAAGGAGTATGCCAGGTGTTGAGTTGCAGCCGGACTGATATAGGGTGTGAAGGCTGGGACCACCCATGGGATGCGAGAAGGGCGGCTAGGTAGTGATTGTCAGTGGTAAGGAGGACCGCTGGCAGTGAGTCAGTATGATGTAGATACTTAGGAGAGGCGGCCGTTAGTGTAATTGCGGCATGATTTCGTTTCGGCGGGAGAGTATTATTCGCTGCGTCCTTTAAGTGGAGTACTTTAGTCATGTCTTTAGTATTGTCGTGTTCGTTGATTTCGCATTAGTATTCATGCCTTATTTTATTCGGCTTCTTTTGTCATGTCATCTCCCTCGCTTTCCTTCAGTCTCACCCGTTGGTTGCCACCTCAGTTCTCGTGTAGTATCGCCTTCGGGCCCAGACACTGTAAGCTTCTCAGCTACGGAGTAGCGCTCTCGTATAAAAAAACAGCTGACGAAACAGCTAGTTAGGCCTGCGACTCGGACACGTGCGACAATGTCAACGATGAAGTTAAAGTGAGGATTAGCAACGACGATGACGACGTCGACTTTACATATAGCGACAACAAACAGCAATCAACAATAACAACGAAACACAAACAACAACAATCAACAACAGCAATATGTGAGGACGAGGCTTACCAGGGGTGAGTAGAAGGCGGAGGGGTCCGTGCCAAGCCCCATGTAGCCCTGAGAGGGGGGATAGGGGGAGGGGGGGTACATAGGCTCCCCCAGTCCCGGCACGCGGCCGTAGGCCAGCAGGTCCCTTGGGTTAGGGGGAGGGGGCGAGTACTGGCAGGAACAGATCGACTGGCCAGTGCGAGGATCCGTCATGAGAGCTCGTCCATTCTCACAGCATGTCCCCCCAGAACTCGAAGTGGCTGGGGGG
The DNA here is from genome assembly GCA_034096865.1 of Theodoxus fluviatilis. Classification (NCBI taxonomy): domain Eukaryota; kingdom Metazoa; phylum Mollusca; class Gastropoda; order Cycloneritida; family Neritidae; genus Theodoxus; species Theodoxus fluviatilis. The sequence continues at coordinate 44,833 of JAWQFJ010000576.1, forward strand.
CTGGGCAGCAACTGAAACAGCAGAAGAAGAGGGGGCGTCACATCCTGGTACAACAACGGTGCCAGCTGATGTAGTCTCCAGCAACATACTGCAAGTGCCACATGTGTCATAGAGGACAGTGACAAGAAACAGTCAAGGCAGATTTCGTTTTGCCGTATTAAAGTAATGATAGCGGTCTACGAGACAAAAATAAAAACCATGATATCGTGGTGTATCAGCAGCGCAAAATGATAATGAGTCACTCTGATGGAAAAAGGATACAAGATGATGATGATGATGATGATGATGATGATGATGATGATGATGATGATGATGATGACGATGACGATGACGATGACGATGATGATGACGATGACGATGACGATGACGACGACGACGACGACGACGGTGGTGGTGGTGGTGGTGGTGGTGGTGGTGGTGGTGGTGGTGGTGATGGTGGTGATGATGGTGGTGGTGATGGTGATGGTTGTGGTGATGGTGATGGTGATGGAGGTGGTGGTGATGGTGATGATGATGATGGTGATGATGATGATGATGATGATGATGATGATGATGATGATGATGATGATGATGATGATGCCGATGATGATGATGATGATGATGACGACGACGATGAAGATAACGATGTCGATGACGATTTTTAAACTGACTTATGTTTCATATCCAAATATGGTAGTCTAGGCTTGGCTGGAAAAAAGGAAGAAAGGAAGAAAGTAGGTGAGTTTGACGGCCTATCAGCTTTTCTAGGCTATCCAAGGCAACTGACTTCAACATGACTAGAACCAGTTAGAGTAAAAGCGAGTCGTGGCGAATTCCCTAGTTATTCTCTTTTTACGAATCGCGTCGAGAGACACTTTCGGTCTGTTCTTACCATCAACCCACAGGGACCGGGGTCACACTGAGGTGCACACAGTGCAAAGTGACCAGCGTCGTGGTGTGTACTGCTGGTCCACAAGGTGTGCAGCAGGAAGGTACAGAAGATCAAACACAAAACTATATTTTTTTCGTTTTCATTAATAATGTGATAAAGTTCCATTAAGAAGTACTAAAAGTGGTTAATGTAGTTTCTTGCAGTAAACCTAATGTAGTAGGTAAGAAATCAAACAGAAATGAAAACATTAATAATTTTATATCTGTTATTTATTATTATGATTATAATATCTCTACTAATGTTAATAAAAACGTGTAGTATGAAGAATTATTCTACCAGTGTTATCACTGACTGCAATCATAACATCGCAGTATCACAGGTGGCTTGCTCTTGCGCGACTCTCTGCAACCTTCCCTAGATGAGTTCGCACTGCGTCAGTAAATTAGATGCTTTAGGAAGTCAACAGCTTTTTAGTTGCACACGAATGTTAACATCGTGATCAGCATGCATACACTCGGGATCAGACGTCCCTCGTCTTTAGTTCCACGTTGTTTTCTGTTTGACTTTGTCGATTACGTCGTGGACCATATATGCTAGACCAAACTGAGCACAGTCCTCCAATATACCTGAGAGCGAACTCAACACCTCATCTCTGATTCCTGCGATCGATCTGAAGTGATGTTTTCACCACGATTTACTGATAAGAGATTGACGATTGATTCTGTTTCACATGATGCAGCCTCCCCCCACTCCATTCCCCACCCCCTTTGTCTCCCCCGTCCCCACCACCTACCCCGATGCCCATTCCCTTCCTCTGAACATCAATCTCCAACCCTAAAGAAGAGCCGACTGCTATACTTTTTCCTCCCCACCCCCTTCCTTATGGCCATCTTCATCGTCGTCGTGCCATTAGAGTAGGCCAAGGCCTGAAAAGCACCCTTGGCCCCAACACGGAACTAAAGTGATGAGACGACATTCCCCCTTGAATAGAACAGTAAGTCCGTGAGGTGATATAAGAAGTACAATTGGGTAAACTTAGCGCAATGGTTCACCTCTCGTGTTGTTGATAATACGATCCGCGCGCGATAGTACTCATCTACGTCTATCCGTGTGATTGCCAGGTAGTCATGTTTCCACTGGACACATGACACTCGCTACTTGAGGGGTACCTCTGTTCTGACTCTGCGTCGTGGTTTTGATGCCACACATAACACAAGACCATATGAGTTAGCATGTTTGTATGGAAATTGTCTGCGCAAAAAACAGTTTAAAAAATAAGAAGCATAGTATTGATTGTGAACGATGATTTAGTGTGTTCTCTCGAGGAGAGTGTGAACAAGGTGTCGGTGAGAGAGACAGAGGTGACCCAGTGTGTATGTTTAGGGTGGGGAAGAAGTGATAGGGGTACTGGATGGAAAAGGATGGAAGGGGAGAGAATAGGGCGATTATAGGCTGGCAATAGGTGAAAACGAACAATGCTGCAACAATGGAAGTGCTTTTAAGATTTGATCGAAAAATAGAGCTGGGGGGCGGGGGGGGGAGAGAACTGTGGAGAAGGTTATGGGAGTGAGGGATGTGGTAAGGGTACCTGGTGGGGATTATATGTTTTAACAGGGGGGGTGATGGCTAGGCTTTTTTACAAGCTTGGTCGTAGATTTCGACGACATAAAAAAGCGTCTATATTGTTTTACTGACATCAAAGACAAAAGGCACATTTCATGCGGCAGCTTCTCCTGCAAGCATTCTGACGTAAAGTACTGTCTACTATATTTTTTTCTTCTTCCACGAATTTTTTTTTATCGGCACACCTTGGTCTCTAATCGATGAGAGCAACAATCAAATCAAGTGCCTTTATTTTATTTCGAGGAATTCTTTGGACAGAGTTATTTTCTTTGCTCTGCACAATCTCTGCCTGGGTTCTGCATGGGCCAGCGGCCAATGTCAAATCCATTCATCCCTGTGGAGTGCTTTCATCACTCTATGGGCACGCACGCTGCTTTGAGACCAAGCAACAGTAAGTGACTTTTTCCTCGTTCAGTTAACACAAGTGCTCCGCACTTGACCCAGGGCGAGCCTCGGCAAAGGACAGTTTACCTTTAGAAATGGACGCACGCACTTTTTCTCCACCCCCTCCAGCCTTCTTCCCTCACCTGCTCCAAGAGCTCAACGGAGCATTTCAAGATGTTTCGAGCATGCGCAGAAACGGTCCTGCCGCGTGCCGTCGCGAGTGCCCGGATCAATAACCGGAAGCAGAAATCCCGACATTCGTCGACATCCGCCTGTACGGATCTGTGGATGCGGGGTTATTGAAAAGGCGGATCGGTACGACACGAAACGGAATTGCAGGCCAATAAAATGCCCCGACTTTCCTCTGGTGAGTGGCCCTGCCTGGCTTTGTCCAATGCGGCATTTCAGCTCTCCGTGAAATGTTCCCCCAGAAAATTTTCTGGGCGCTCCTGCCACCTGATTTTCCCGAATACTTTCAATAGCGGCAACGATCCGTACACGTGATTCAACGTGAAGCGGTTGTGGCAGATAGACGACGTATCCTTCCCTAGCTGCCCCGACAGTGTTCGCTATAGCAACATTTCTCTTTACCAAAGTATTACGACTACACAAGTAATAGAACTTCGTTGAAATCCTTACAACCCCGTCTTTTAGAGAATTTCACAACACCGACATGTTACTAAGTAGGAGTAAATCATGAATATAGTAATTTGCTTTCTAATGGAACAAGGGTAAGCTAGTGCCTAGGTCGAAACGCACCTTCTTACATTTAGAATGTCATATCCAATCGCTATATAATTTATTTCTTCAAAATGTCATATCCAATCGCTATATAATTTACGCATATTTAGAAGGTCATATCCAATCGATATATCATGTATGCCTATGTAGAATGTCATATCCAATCGCTATATCATTTACGCATATTTAGAACGTCATATCCCAATCGATATATCATTTATGCCTCTTCAGAGGGTCATATGCAATCGCTAGATCGTTTATGCCTATTTGGAATGTAATATCCAATCGCTATATAATTTATACCTCTTTACAATGTCATATCCAATCACTATATCGTTTACGCATATTTTGAAGGTCATATCCAATCGATATATCATTTATGCTTATTTAGAAGGTCATATCCAATCGCTATATCATTTATAGTTATGCACACAAAATGCGGACCACACATACTGATACAAATGAAACAGAACTATTGCAAAGTATTTATTTTTCTTGGCATCAGCGTTGTAAACAGGCAACTAAGGGATATCTCCTAGTCGTGAGTTGGTTCGATCCTCGATACCTCTATTCCCTAGTTAGTTCCTCGATACCTCTATTCCCTAGTTAGTTCCTCGATACCTCTATTCCCTAGTTAGTTCGCTCCTTTGTTCTTTGTCTTTGCAGCATTTCTTATATATCACAAATTAGAGCAAGCAGCAGCACCACCAGAAACATTAACGGGATCCACAGAGCCGCAGCTGCCCCCGAAGACAATACACACATTTCCGAAATGGTACTTTAAAATGTGACTTCTTTCTTGTTGTAATTAATCTGCCTTCAGTTGAAGCGGAAACATCTAAGTATTCCAAGATGCTCATTGTATTTAAACAATTCTTGACAAACTGACAGACTCGCTGCGCAGATTCGATGCGCATAGACTTTAAAAATGTATTACTCATTTACGCTATTTAGCTATATTTCTTCCGGTTGAAAGCAGCCCTTCCGGCACTGTGTACGCTTTTGTCAAGAACAAGGGGGGGGGGGTGAGGGGGCGGGGGGGGGGGGGGGTGTAGGCATTGCGCCATGTTCTCCCTAATCACTGTTGCCATAGTAATGAGCAGGAATCAATATGTCGAAGAACATTTGAACGCAGAATATCGTACACCGAGTACAGCATACGCCTCTCATCCGCGGGAGCTCATTCGCGATGTCTCAGTTGCAATTCTTTCTCTCTCCCAAGGCTGCCTGCAGGGCTGCTCTGTTCGCGATGTCTCAGTTGCAATTCTTTCTCTCTCCCAAGGCTGCCTGCAGGGCTTCTCTGTTCGCGATGTCTCAGTTGCAATTCTTTCTCTCTCCCAAGGCTGCCTGCAGGGCTTCTCTGTTCGCGATGTCTCAGTTGCAATTCTTTCTCTCTCCCAATGCTGCCTGCAGGGCTGCTCTGTTCGCGATGTCTCAGTTGCAATTCTTTCTCTCTCCCAATGCTGCCTGCAGGGCTTCTCTGTTCGCGATGTCTCAGTTGCAATTCTTTCTCTCTCCCAATGCTGCCTGCAGGGCTGCTCTGTTCGCGATGTCTCAGTTGCAATTCTTTCCCTCTCCCAATGCTGCCTGCAGGGCTGCTCTGTTCGCGATGTCACAGTTGCAATTCTTTCCCTCTCTCCCAATGCTGCCTGCAGGGCTTCTCTGTTCGCGATGTCTCAGTTGCAATTCTTTCCCTCTCTCCCAATGCTGCCTGCAGGGCTGCTCTGTTCGCGATGTCACAGTTGCAATTCTTTCTCTCTCCCAAGGCTGCCTGCAGGGCTGCTCTGTTCGCGATGTCTCACAGTTGCAATTCTTTCTCTCTCCCAATGCTGCCTGCAGGGCTGCTCTGTTCGCGATGTCTCAGTTGCAATTCTTTCTCTCTCCCAAGGCTGCCTGCAGGGCTTCTCTGTTCGGAAACCCCGGGACTATGCGATGCCATTCCATTCTACAAAACTGCTTAAAGTACGTGTCCACACGCCCCAATGCTGTCCGCAGAGGGCGGTATGATGTAGCTCGTTGGTGATCACGTATAATGCAAGAGACGTTTGTTTCCTCGAATTTCCTCATCTACATTGACATGACTTATCTCGAACAGTGCGTCGATCAAACAGAAGTATTCCTTGACACATTTTCACGGAACGACCATATTGGCATGATCCTCGTTCTTCATCTTCCTGTGTCCAAAACAAAATGTCCATACATAGACACAAATCAATTTACTGCGACAAATTATTCAAAATGTATATTAAACCAAAACATGAAGTATTCTGTGCAATCCATTAACAAGTGTTTTTCGTTCTGCTAAAATAGTAATTTTCTTATGCTACCTTTCAAAAACGTGTATGCCCAATGCAGTAAGTACCAGTTTCGACGCTCAATGACATGTAGTGCAAATGAGCATTCACGCCAACTGTGTCATAGGCATGACATTTTTCTATTATCTTCTATTACATAGACACATTACAGGGATTGTGTCCCTCTTTACTAGCGCAAACTATTATCAATTCATTCATCCGCAGAATGCCGCATGGGATAAAGCTATTACAAAGTAATGTGATTTGAGTGAGTGAGTTAGAGAGAGAGAGAGAGAGAGAGAGAGAGAGAGAGAGAGAGAGAGAGAGAGACAGAGAGACAGAGAGAGAGAGAGCGCGCGAGAGGAAGCGCGAGACAAAGAGAGAGCGCGAGAGCGCGAGAGAGCGCGAGAGAGCGAGAGAAAGAGAGAGAGCGCGAGAGAAAGAGAGCGCGCGAGAGAAAGCGCGAGACAAAGAGAGAGCGCGAGAGCGCGAGAGAGCGCGAGAGAGCGAGAGAAAGAGAGAGAGCGCGAGAGAAAGAGAGCGCGCGAGAGAAAGCGCGAGACAAAGAGAGAGCGCGAGAGAGCGAGAGAGAGAGCGAGAGAAAGAGAGAGAGCGAGAGCGAGAGAGCGCGCGAGAGAGAGAGTTAGAGAGAGAGAGAGAGAGCGCGAGAGAGCGCGAGAGAGCGAGAGAGCGAGAGAGCGCGAGAGAGAGCGAGAGCGAGAGAGCGCGTGCGAGAGAGAGTTAGAGAGAGAGAGAGAGACAGAGAGAGAGACAGAGAGAGAGAGAGAGAGCGAGACAGAGAGAGAGCGAGACAGAGAGAGAGACAGAGAGAGAGAGAGACAGAGAGAGAGAGACAGAGAGAGAGAGAGAGAGAGCGAGACAGAGAGAGACAGAGAGAGAGACAGAGAGAGAGAGAGAGAAAGAGAAAGAGAAAGAGAAAGAGAAAGAGAGAGAGTGTGTGGGGGGGATGTTCGCGCGTGCTGCTGACAACAAAAGATTTCAAAATCTGTGCTCGTATATTAAACGTTAAGAGTACAGACGTCATGAACTCCATAAATGTGAAAAATAGGTGGTGTTTCAGGACAGCTGTGGCGCTTTATAACAGTAATACACCACTTCATCATAACTGGGCGTATTTTGTGCGCGTGTGCATCCTTACCTTCTCACTGTGTAAAGATGCATACATGCCTGGTTTACTCATGCACATTTGGCTCAAGAAAGAATACACTGTCGGTTGCTGTCCACACCTTTTTGTTTTCAGTCAGTATTTCGACCGACCCCGGCACCTCATTCTTTACATTTGGTAGAAGTATCATGCCAGTTAAGAACGCATGGGTGACTTTGTTGTTTAAAGTGTTTGCTTATCACTTCTCTGTTGCAGTAATTAATATTTCGTTGCAGACGATATTCATGGACAGTTTACATGCAGTTTGGCGACCAGTTTATCGCTGCACGCGGGTTCGAATTGATTTCCTAGGGACGTCTGAACTGAAGGTCGATCTGAATGATCTGACCCTGTACCGATGCCCCCGGCGTAGCCATCTTAATTGCTGGAGGCCGCCCTTGGCTGAGCTACTGGAGCAGGCCCTGAATGCCGCAGCCAGAGATTGAGGCTGGAGAGCGGACCATGGAACTATACCAGCTGTGTAGTACTGTTAGAACAGTATTGGGTATTAATAGGTTTATATTTGTGACCCTCCAACACAGACTGAAACGGATGTCTGACATCTTTAAGAAATTCTAAATTATAAGTATGGTCGAAAAATGGAGACAGTTTTCCTTGCAACGATGCACAGTTTGGAAATAGGAGGAATGATGACAAAGTTGAGATGTACTGAAGACTGGTACCCACCGTTATGCGATTTGAGAAAAAAAGGCTTTATATTATAGGCAGGTCATTTAAATGCAACATAGTGATGTCGGGATGTCTGTTTTGAATAGGGTATATCGACTGACCAGCTGCACAGCTATGAAAGAAACAAAACTCAGAAAAGACGGGTTTGGAGAATATAATCTATGAGCATGCAATACGCGGTTGATCTGTTTACAGTCTATCACTCCTGCGCGAACAAAACACTGATTTCTCTATACAATTTTCACACCTGTTTCGGCGCGGTCAGGTTCTATTTTTGCAGAATAAGCAAAGAAAATGGTTGAATATCACAAAAACGCCATGCTATGGTTTAAACATAATGGATGGAGGTTCCAAATATATGAAAATCTCAAAATTGACTCCCTTAACTTCTCTCATAATATTTTACCGATGTCTCGAAATGAGGACAGGTATATTTCCGTCTCACGTTGTGGCGGAGGGTAACAAATAAAGAACGCGAGACAATTCACAAAATGTTTTGCGGTTTCATTTACAGAGCGGTGCATCAGCTAATCAATTCGTGCATCTCTGTCCATTCACACTTTATATCATTTCTCCCACCTATTGATACATTGGTGACACGAATGCATGCCCTGTCGTAACTTCCAAGGCAATTGTGTTTCAGTCAGTCATTTCCATTGGCCCCAAACTCACGCAGGCCGGGGTTGAGCGGAAGAGAATGGTAATCAGCGGCCATGGTTTTATGTAATACGTGTCGATTTATAATGGCATTAAGATTAGTCCCAGCTGTCTTTCACACCTAAACCATCAATCAACGTACGTCACGTTCACCCCAGAAAAGGGTGGAGTGCTCACTATTCGTAGACGTCTTGATCAGAATAATGGAAATGTTGCGTTTGTCGAATGAATAAGCGCGTATCATCAGCTTGTTTGGCCTATCGAGTTACGCGGAGACAGCTGTCTCCGAGATCTCCCGCTGTCATATGTAAAGCGCTTTATGCAGATGGAAGTGACCTTCCCGTCCTCCCATAGTGGACTCATCCAGAACTTGCGCTCTCAACCGTTACGATGGCATTGTTATATAAACCTTGCTAATCACACACACAATTTGCAACCCACATGTTCAGAAAAAGATAAAGCGACGAAGAGATGATTGATTTGAAATGTCAAGTCAAACGGGTGTCTGGAGTAATATATATATATATATATATATATACAAGTGTCCTAGAAGCAATCCTAACACACCATGTGCGATCCTCTCGCGAGACTAGAGGTGCGTTTCCTTTCTAAAAGGGATTTGTCATGTTCAAAAATGAGCGCTGACTTTGGCGCGCTTGCAAAAGCCACAGCTTTTCTCACAACTGAACCTGTCCACACAGGCGCTCCCCATGGGCGCTCTCCTCATTATAGTTTTAAGACACATCCTGCAAAACGAAAAGCACCTCTGGTCCCGACATGCAAGCACACTATTTCACATGGAAATGGCCTACTTCTTACCAGACATGCAAGCACACTATTTCACATGGAAATGGCCTACTTGCCAGACATGCAAGCACACTATTTCACATGGAAATGGCCTACTTGCCAGACATGCAAGCACACTATTTCACATGGAACTGTCCTACTTGCCAGACATGCAAGCACACTATTTCACATGGAACTGGCCTACTTGCCAGACATGCAAGCACACTATTTCACATGGAAATGGCCTACTTGCCAGACATGCAAGCACACTATATTTCACATGGAACTGGCCTACTTGCCAGACATGCAAGCACACTATTTCACATGGAACTGGCCTACTTGCCAGACATGCAAGCACACTATTTCACATGGAAATGGCCTACTTGCCAGACATGCAAGCACACTATTTCACATGGAAATGGCCTACTTGCCAAACATGCAAGCACACTATTTCACATGGAACTGGCCTACTTGCCAAACATGCAAGCACACTATTTCACATGGAACTGGCCTACTTGCCAGACATGCAAGCACACTATTTCACATGGAACTGGCCTACTTGCCAGACATGCAAGCACACTATTTCACATGGAAATGGCCTACTTGCCAGATATGCAAGCACACTATTTCACATGGAACTGGCCTACTTGCCAGACATGCGGTCGCGCGAGAGAAGGCCGTAGCAAGCTGGCCCAATACATAGGTTCTACAGCAATCATTACAAATTAGCGTACTTTTATTTCAGCCCCGTTTCCTCATGTAATGTCGCATACTCCTCGCGTCTCTAATGTACCAATACATCAAAAGCTCAAACAAAGAAAAAGTTTAATTTCATCTCAAAATTAATAGTAACAAAAACCTGCACGTGTCGAATAAGTTTTAGAGTACGCTAAGTTAGTGCACTCTAATACGGCGCTCCAGTGGTAGAAAAAGAAGGAGGTTGGGGTGGGGATGGGGGTAGCTAGGGGGAACCAATGGGAAGGGGGGAGGGGGATGACAGCGAGGACGACAAGACTGACGGGGGAACCACGTACCTGGCACGACCACATCCCTTGTCCGCCCCCCTCCTTCATCCAGCGCACCCCCACCCCCCTCCCCCTCCAACCTGTCGAGTTGCTGCGCAGCGCGTAGTGTTGAGTTGCGGTCCCACTGGCCACCACACAGGTGTGCAAATACTTATCAAAGCTTCCAAACGTTTCCATTGTTCTTGCATGAATAAACAGATTGATTCATGATTAATTGGAGTGATTATGGTGATTTAATCATCACAGCAGGTATGCGTACAGCAGCGTATGTTGTTTGCAAATGTGGTGAGAGATTAATGAGAAGTCTCCCCAACGAGGGTATATGTCAAGACTGTGCAGACTCTGGAACGGAACGCTTCGACGCTTCGCAATGTTTGAACGCAGGCAGTTTCAAGCCACGAGCCACCAGAAAATTTCCCCCTCTAATCAGCAAGATTGAGAGATTAAAGATTAAAAGTTTAAACCCCCCCCCCTCTCTCTCTCTCTCTCTTCTCTCTCTTTCTCTCTCTCCCCCAATAATGCCATGCACTCGTCCTTTCTGTGCATCCTCTTGCATCGAAGGAAATCACAATTTCCCAACACAACGAAAAACGGCACAATGATCAAAAGGAAAGAGTACATATATTACTATCAGTTCTGAGTTTACTTATTTTCACTCATCCATGTTTCTACGCTCCCACCCACCCACCCTCCACCCCCACCCCCACCCACCCTCCACCCCCACCCCCATGCTTGGTGTCTTGGCTGTGTGATGCATGCCCCTAACGTCCCGGAGTTTGTTGTTTCCCACGCTTGCGTTCGCCCTAAGCCCACTGATGAATACAGGAGAAAAGCCACGATCCATCTCCCCGTGCACCCCCTCACCTGATACCCCCCCCCCTCTCCTTCCCCCATACCTGTCTCCCTGCCCAGCTAGAGTCTCAAAGTCAGGTCCGGCCTTCTGACAACCTACGCTCCAGTTGTGGTGAATCGGAGAAGGAAGGAGAGAGAGAGAGAGAGAGAGAGAGAGAGAGAGAGAGAGAGAGACAGACCGAGACAGAGACAGAGACAGACAGAGAGTCACGGCACACACTACACACACACACTGAGGCACACAAACACGCATATCACTCGTGGAGGCAGAGACATTGACATATATGGAGAGACAGGCAGAGACATTGACATATATGGAGAGACAGGCAGAGACATTGACATATATGGAGAGACAGGCAGAGACATTGACATATATGGAGAGACAGGCAGAGACATTGACATATATGGAGAGACAGGCAGAGACACTGACATATTATATGGAGAGACAGGCAGAGACATTGACATATATGGAGAGACAGAGACATTGACATATATGGAGAGACAGGCAGAGACATTGACATATATGGAGAGACAGGCAGAGACATTGACATATATGGAGAGACAGGCAGAGACATTGACATGTATGGAGAGACAGGCAGAGACATTGACATATATGGAGAGACAGGCAGAGACATTGACATATATGGAGAGACAGACAAAGACACTGACATATATGGAGAGACAGGCAGAGACATTGACATATATGGAGAGACAGGCAGAGACATTGACATATATGGAGAGACAGGCAGAGACATTGACATATGTGGAGAGACAGGCAGAGACATTGACATATATGGAGAGACAGAGACATTGACATATATGGAGATACAGGTAGAGACATTGACATATATGGAGAGACAGGCAGAGACATTGACATATATGGAGAGACAGGCAGAGACTTTGACATATATGGAGAGACAGAGACATTGACATATATGGAGAGACAGGCAGAGACATTGACATATATGGAGAGACAGGCAGAGACATTGACATATATGGAGAGACAGGCAGAGATATTGACATATATGGAGAGACAGGCAGAGACACTGACATGTATGGAGAGACAGGCGGAGACATTGACATATATGGAGAGACAGGCAGAGACATTGACATATATGGAGAGACAGGCAGAGACATTGACATATATGGAGAGACAGGCAGAGACATTGACATATATGGAGAGACAGGCAGAGACATTGACATATATGGAGAGACAGGCAGAGACATTGACATATATGGAGAGACAGGCAGAGACATTGACATATATGGAGAGACAGGCAGAGACAAACATAAGCAAGCTGACGTATGCACACATACATGCAGATGGAATGAGTGACAGGAAGAAGGATACAATAAGATGCTCACAAGGAAAGACACAGAGAAGCAGTGCCGTGGAGACGTCATCTGGGAGAGCACTGAGACAGATTTTGATAGGACACCACACCGACGTCTACGAGCATATCTTATCACAGGTTGGCCAGAGTATCTCGCCCCCACCCCATTCCCCTCTTTATCAAGTCTGCAGACCTGGTGAGAGAATAGAACAGGCACAATGGCCATAGCCACCAGCCCCTTGTTCCGCTTCAGAGTCAACTCGCTTCATATGGCCACATACTGTACTCGGAAGAATGCGTATTTGTCTGGACAGAAGTACAGATGCAAGAGAAACTGGGTATGAGACATGCAAATCCAACTGTGTGCGTGCTTGAGTTCGTGTGTGTGTGTGTGTGTGTGTGTGTGTGTGTGTGTGTGTGTGTGTGTGTGTGTGAGAGAGAGAGAGAGAGAGAGAGAGAGAGAGAGAGAGAGAGAGAGAGAGAGAGAGAACTGGACTGAACTGAACATTCTATTGTATAGACCAGAAAGAGAGAGAGAGAGAGAGAGAGAGAGAGAGAGATGCAGACCGGCAGACAGAAAGAAAGACAGGCAGACATAAATTTGTTAGTGATCTTAACATGCCCATGATAAAACGAGGAAAGCTTTAAAAAAACAATATTATTTCATCATGTGAGCAGCATAACGGTTAATTATGAAAAAAACAACATTCCGTTTAGAAGTCCGAATACCAAGGAAAAGTTACCACGCAAAACATCAGACGTGGATCTTTTGAAAACATGGACCCAACGCATCTCTCTCCGCGATCGCAAAGTTCGAAAGACTAAGGAAAGCAAGTCTCCACTTGTTCTTACACCATGTCATTCCCACTCATTGTTTAGTTTACGGCGTACCACAGCCTGCAACGGCCAAGAGGCCGTATAGTCCTTTCCGTCCATTCGTCTATGAGAAACTGATCGAACAACCGGGGACTAGGCCCTGAAAACCCAGCAGCTAGGGGTTCCAGCTCAGAGGGGAGGGGAAAGGAGGGGGGGGGGGGGGGTTGGTGGTCACGTGCGGATCTGGACAAATGCTGCATTTGCAAAATATGATCAAAATGAAATAGGTGTATGTATCCCGAGGACAGGTTGTACTTCCACGGGTGCCCATACTCATATTATCAGCATGAAAGAAACTTGTGACATTTGATCTTTCAAATGTATCTCATCATTATTTGATTAACTATGATAAGAGATACGCGTTTTCCTAAAACTCGCATACTATCAGACAAGGATCATGAATCAAGTTAGCTGACAACAAGAATGCAATCTGCATGTACACGCTGTAAGCACTTTGTGTCGTGATTATTCGGCAAGAAATAGCTATCGAATGTCTTTCTTTATCAGACTACACTTTTCACAAATGCTGCAGTGAGGCAAAAATTGTTTAATTGTCATGAAAAATCTACGCACATTTTGAACTAATGATAAAAATCAAGCATTTTTTCAAGCATTAAGCCTCCTTTTTCTGCCATTACGGACATTTGCGTCAGTGCAGGTTTCGGTGGCTGCAACTTCCGCCATGAATGAAGGGACTTACGACATGGAGGCTCTTGGAGCGACCAAAAACGCAGGCTCAAGTCAGCATAGGAAAGCAGTGGACCCAGGTGGCGCTTGTAGCTACACCCGCCGTGCCCCACCCCCACCCCGGAAGCCAGAACGCACATTTGGCTGTAGGAAACTGCACGTGCCTGCCCCAGCATGCAAGGGTGAAGATGGGTCCAACATGGAAGCAATAGAAAGCACATCCTGTCGCCACCACGCTGTTGCCACCCGGCTTCGGACTCATCCCTGGTTTTGTATGGCATTTTGTTTGTCTTTGTTGCAACAATTTGCATTTAAGAGTACTTTTCAGCCCCAAAAATCAAATTGTGACTTTTACGACAGTTGGCTTGCTAAAATTGCAATCTAACTCCCGTTCGAATTGCATTAGCAGAAGAGAGTTGAATGTATTTGAAAATATAACAGTTAGCCCATTTTTTCCCGAATGGCTCAAACCAACTGGATTTGCATGATAATGTAATTCAAATATTAAAAACCATCGTAAGCAAAATTTAATCAGTGTGTGAATGTTTTAACATCTGTCACATTCAATAAAATTGCATATGAGTTTTAAGCGACTTTCTATTCAAACTGCCATTTACCAAACAAGCTTGCGTGTATACACGTATATGAAAAAAGACATTTCATAAGGTGGGCATTACAGGATTGAAATCGCACGTAATTATTACATTTTCATATTTCTTACATTACCACTTACCATACGGATTTGAATGTACTAATACATGTTCACTTTGATAACGATCAGCATCAATGGCATTGAAACGTATGTGAATATCATACTTTGACTTTTAAGACAACCAGCATAGATCAAATTGGTTTGTACGAAGATTTACATTTCAACGTTAGCAGCCAAAAGCACCCACGGCATGAATGTGAATGTATCGCGAATGTCTTTTAAAAACAATACAATCAATGACTATCTAGACAAATAGGCATGGAGTTACTTTTGTTAATCACATCTACATTTACGCCTTGCAATATAAGTGTGCACGCATCCCTGTGTGTTGTGGGTAACAATAGCCTCAGCCCTTCTCACTGCGCCATTCGTTAACGACGAATAACTAGGAAAACTATAATTATAGTCGTTCTTAACTTTAGCCGGCTCTAGTGACTGTGGTCAATGGCCTTACATAGCCTACAAAGGCTGATATGCCTTAGCATTTCATTCATTCAACTGTTCGTTCTTTTTTATTCACACAGCGTGCACGCGTTATACTTTTGACTTGTAACACGACTGGCATCAAACATACAACTTAGCTGTTAGTTATCCAAGTTACACGCGTTGTACTTTTGACTTGTAACACGACTGGCATCAAACATATAACTTAGCTGTTAGTTATCCAAGTTACACGCGGTGTACTTTTGACTTGTAACCCGACTGGCATCAAACATACAACTTAGTTGCTAGTTATCAAAGTTACACGCGTTGTACTTTTGACTTGTAACACGACTGGCATCAAACATACAACTTAGCTGTTAGTTATCCAAGTTACACGCGTTGTACTTTAGACTAGTAACACGACTGGTATCAAACATACAACTTAGCTGTTAGTTATCCAAGTTACACGCGGTGTACTTTTGACTTGTAACACGACTGGTATCAAACATACAACTTAGCTGTTAGTTATCCAAGTTACACGCGGTGTACTTTCGACTAGTAACACGACTGGCATCAAACATATAACTTAGCTGTTAGTTATCCAAGTTACACGCGTTGTACTTTTGACATATAACACGTCTGGCATCAAACATACAACTTAGCTGTTAGTTATCCAAGTTACACGCGGTGTACTTTCGACTAGTAACACGACTGGCATCAAACATATAACTTAGCTGTTAGTTATCCAAGTTACACGCGTTGTACTTTTGACATATAACACGTCTGGCATCAAACATATAACTTAGCTGTTAGTTATCCAAGTTACACGCGTTGTACTTTTGACATATAACACGTCTGGCATCAAACATATAACTTAGCTGTTAGTTATCCAAGTTAACCGCGGTGTACTCTTGACTTGTAACACGACTGGCATCAAACAGATAACTTAGCTGTTAGTTATCCAAGTTACACTTACTTCACACACCACATGCGTTTTAGCTGCATTGAGGTGATTATATCTTACATTTTAGCATAGCTAGCATCACATGTAAACTTTAACCTTTCTCCTCACTCAGCGAGTGAACTACATTGCTGTGCATGCGAGTACTCCTCATTACAATCAGTGATGGTAAAACACATTTCGCTGTAAAACAACAAAGCGTTACTTTTGTCGACTTTTATCACAATCGGTATGAGCGAGGTGAATTAACGTAATTTTTATATATCATGCCTTCATTACAGCGATCAACAGATATGCCGATAAAATATTGTACTATTATCAACTCTGATCACAATTCGCGGAGACGGGTTTTTGTACAGGTGTTTGACCTTTAAATCAGTATTCACGAGATTTTACTGTACAAGAATAACATTTGACTGCCATCCCTTTGATCACAATTATTGTGAACGGGGTATATTATAATAACAATTTATTATCTTCCTCACAATCGGTATTAATCAAACAACTTTCACTGTAAAACAATAAAATTTGACTTGCATAGCATTTTACCACAATTGTATTTTTACGGGTTGGATTTGAATGACAGTTTTTTATCTTTATCACAACCAAGTTTTTCCTTAACAGATTTATCTCTAAAACGTTAAAGTCTGATTTTATCGCCTTTAATCACAAATCGTTTTAACGGGATGGATGAAATGACAAGTTTTTACATTCATCATCATAAATATTTATTTAACAGATTTCGAGGTACAACTTTAAATTTTGACTTCAGTTTTGATCACAACTGATATGGACAGAGGATCAGCGTGCAGGCGAGGGGTGGGGGTGGGGGTGGGGGTGGGGGTGGGGGGTGGTGGTGGCGGGGCCTCCTGGTGCCTGTCTGAATGATTCATGAATACGGGAGTCTGCCACCCGTGTGTGCCACCAGGGTGCGAGTGTTGCATTATGCAAAGCCCACACAGACTTCTCTGCCTCACTGATTGTTGGCTGATCCCTGATTTTGTATTTTTGAGCGCACGCTTGTTTTCCAGGTGGACATTGAAAAGCTTATATTTCTTCCATTGTCAAACACTGCCTACATTACGAGGCGATCGATTTCTGTATGATACGAGTGAATGGCACCGCGCACTAGAGATACCGGGGCTGCGACCATCTGCCGCAAAGGGAGGGTATCGTCTTATCAAAGGATGATCCTGTAACATTTGCACTCAAGTCATTGTTTTCAGAACAGCGACTTTTATCAAAAGAATGTATTAGCAAAAAATGTTTTGCCGTTCTGTGATTAATGATCGGACATGTGTACATTTGTTATATTATTCGTTTGTCACAGGTTGCGTGCCTATTATGCACTTGCATTGTTATGTTCTCATTTCGTATCCCGAGTGATTCACGTCGCAGTTGTATCCGTCTGCGCCCTCTACGCACGACAAGTTTAGAATATTAAGAGCTCTTGAACTGATGTCATAATCACCATGCATTCGATTGTGTCTAAGCAAAAATGTTACGTCCATAGCAACCATTCTCGTCTTTGCGATTGTTTCAAATATGTCTTTAGTTGTTAAAAAAAGCGTCCACGCGAACACAGAG
>JAWQFJ010000576.1:65000-70000 GCA_034096865.1 Theodoxus fluviatilis
AGCTAGACAGGCTACAGCTAGACGGAACAGCTAGACGGAACAGCTAGACAGGCTACACCTAGACAGGCTACACCTAGACAGGCTACACCTAGACAGGCTACACCTAGACAGATTACACCTAGACAGATTACACCTAGACAGATTACACCTAGAGAGATTACACCTAGACAGTACAGCTAGACAGAGTGCACCTAGACAGTGTGCAACTAGACAGTGTGCATGTCTTTACAGTGTGCACCTAGACAGAGTACAGCTAGACAGTAGAGCTAGACAATGTACAGCTAGACAAAATACAGATAGACAGTACAGCTAGACAGAGTACAGCTAGACAGAGTACAGCTAGACAGTACACCTAGACAGTGTACACCTAGAGAGAATACAGCTAGACAGTACAACTAGACAGTACACCTAGACAGAGTACAGCTAGACAGAGTACAGCTAGACAGAGTACAGCTAGACAGAGTACACCTAGACAGTACACCTAGACAGGGTACATCTAGAGAGAATACAGCTAGACAGTACACCTAGACAGAGTACACCTAGACAGAGTACACCTAGACAGAGTACGCCCAGACAGAGTACGCCCAGACAGAGTACACCTAGACAGAGTACAGCTAGACAGAGTACACCTAGACAGAGTACACCCAGAGTACGCCTAGACAGAGTACACCTAGACAGAGTACAGCTAGACAGAGTACACCTAGACAGAGTACAGCTAGACAGAGTACAGCTAGACAGAGTACACCTAGACAGAGTACACCTAGACAGAGTACAGCTAGACAGAGTACACCTAGACAGAGTACACCTAGACAGAGTACACCTAGACAGAGTACACCTAGACAGAGTACACCTAGACAGAGTACACCTAGACAGAGTACACTCAGACAGAGTACACCTAGACAGAGTACACCTAGACAGAGTACGCCCAGACAGAGTACACCTAGACAGTACAGCTAGACAATGTACAGCTAGACAGAGTACACCTAGACAGTACAGCTAGACAGTGTGCACCTAGACAGAGTACACCTAGACAGTACACCTAGACAGAGTACACCTAGACAGAGTACACCTAGACAGAGTACACCTAGACAGAGTACAGCTAGACAATACGTGACATACTTAGACAGAGTACACATAGACAGAGTACACTAGACATATGTGACACGCTCAGACAATACAGCTAGAGAGTACAGCTAGACAATGTACAGCTAGACAGAGTACAGCTATACAGAACACCTAGACAGGGTACTCCTAGAAAGAGTACAGCCAGACAGTACAGCTAGACAGAGGACAGCTGGACAGAGTACGCCTAGACAGAGTACACCTAGACAGAGTACACTCAGACAGAGTACAGCTAGACAGAGTACAGCTAGACAGAGTACGCCTAGACAGAGTACAGCTAGACAGAGTAAGCCTAGACAGAGGACACCTTCATCGATCTCACTCAATGCCGCGGCTTCAAGTTGACAAGTCGTTGCAATCAGTGCGACGAAGCGAGCCGAACCTCAGTGTCAGTGATGGACGTTGTCAGACAGGCTACCCAGCACTTAGATCAGCGTCACGTACCACACGACGGTTCAAACAAGACGCTCTGTTGGAAGGCGTTCGGTGTAGCATTTGTCATGGGAATAACAAGCCACACAGTGAGTGGCAACCCAGCTGTAAGGATGAGCTGCAGTGTCAGTCAGACTGTTGCCCACATGCCGAGATGGCTGCGGAGAAGGCGAGAGGCTGCGGGAGGCAGACGACAAAGCGACAAGGAGTGCGAGAGTGGAGCATCGCTGTAGCACTGTTTACAGAGTGCCAGACATGAATTGCAGAACGGAAATTATATCGATTCCATGCCCGAGCAGCGCTCGCGTTCAGCTCCGGCATTGCGTTGCTCCACACTCTGGCACAGATGGCCGTGTCTTCTTCGAGGGAGGGGGGGGGGTTAGAAAGGGAAGGAGAGAGATATAGAGATAAAGAGAGAGAGAGATAGAGATATAGATAGAGATATAGATATAGAGATAGAGATATAGAGATATAGAGACAGAGAGACAGAGACAGAGACAGACAGAAAGAGACAGAGAGACAGAGAGATAGAGATAAAGAGAGAGACAGAGAGACAGAGAGACAGAGAGACACAGAGACAGAGAGACAGAGAGACAGAGACAGAGACAGACAGAGAGGCAGAGACAGACAGAGAGGCAGAGACAGACAGAGAGGCAGAGACAGAGAGAGAGACAGAGAGAGAGACAGAGAGAGAGAGAGACAGAGAGAGAGAGAGAGACAGAGAGAGAGAGAGAGAGAGACAGAGAGAGAGACAGAGAGAGAGAGAGAGATGAAAGAGATGAAAAACGGACCTGTCGTTTTGCTAAAGGGTGGAGCGGTGCAGTGTTCAGAAGAAAATCTTCAGCAGTTACGAGGGCTGAGTATAGCAGTAAGGCAAGTGTAGTGATGAATTACATTTACATAGAGAATTGATGTGAACATATTGGAGGATAACGTTAATATGAAGTAACAGTTGAAAACAATTTACAAACTTCAATTTTCTCGTAAAAGAAATATATCTTTCGAAATGAATATCTTAAATAGCAAAAATTGTGTTTTCTGTGGCAAATATGTTGCAAATAGAACCAACTTTGGGTCAGTGGAAAACAAAGTAGAATATTCAAAGTTGCAATGGAAATTTCATGTTTCGGGCGCATCTTGCGAAAGGTTCTTTATCTAAGCAAACTTTTAAAGCAAGACGTTGTTAGGTCAATATCCAACTGCCTTAGTTTTTTTGAGGGGACAATTGAACAGATTGAAAAAAAAAACTGATTTCTAAACATTTTCAGGCTTCACATGATCAATATGTTTCTGAAATTGAGCTATTACAATAAATCAAAAACAACTTGCTGAAAGAGGAGGAGGAGGAGGAAGAAGGAGGAGGAGGAGTGAAGGAAAACGGAGGAGGAGGAGAAGGAGGAGGCAGAGGAGGGAGGAGTGTGGAAGGAGGAGGAGGGAGTGAGGAAGGAGGAGGAGGAGGAGGAGGAGAAAGGGAGGAGGGAGGAGGAGGAGGAGAGAGGAGGGAGGGAGGAGGAGAGAGGGAGAGAAGAGAGGAGCAAGAGGAGGATGAGAGAAGGAGGAGGAAGGAGAAGGAGGAAGAGGAAGGGGGAGGAGGAGGAGAAAGATAAGGAAAAAGTAGAGAGAAGGAGAAGGAGGAGGAGGAGGAGAGAGAGGGAAGGAGGAGGGAGGAGAGAGGAGGGAGGGAGGGAGGAGAGGAGGAAAGAGAGGAGGGAGGAGAGGAGAGAGGAGGAGGAAGAGGAGGAAGGGAGAGGAGGAAGGGAGAGGAGAGAGAGAGAGGAGGAGGGAGGAGAGGAGGAGGAGAGGGAGGAGAGGGAGGAGAGAGGAGAGGGAGGAAGGAAGGAGGAAGCGGAAGAGGAAGGGAAGGAGGAAGAGGAAGGGGGAGGAGAGGAGGAGAAGATATAGGAATTAACAAAGAGGAGGAGGAGGAGAGGAGGAAGAGAAGAGGAGGAGGAGAGGAAAAAGGAGGAGGAGGAGGAAGAGAGAGGGAGGAGAGAAAAAGTATTAACAAAGAAGGAGGAGGAGGAGATGAGGAGAGGAAGGATGGGGAGGAGGAGGAGTAGTGAGGAGGAGGAGGAGGAGGAGAGGAGGAGGAGAAAGAGAAGGATTAGAGGAGGAAGAGAGGGGGAGGAGGAGGAAGAGAAGAGGAGGAGGGGAGAGGAGGAGGGACAGGAGGAAGAGAAGGAGGAGGAGGAGGAGGAGAAGGAGGAGGGAGGGAAGGAGGAGGACGAGGAGGAGAGGAGGAGGAAGGAGGAGGAGGAGGAGAAGGAGAGGAGGGAGGGACGAGAGGGGAGGGAGGAGGGAGGGAGGGAGGAGGGAGGGAGGGAGAGGGGAGGGACGGGAGGGAGGGATGGAGGAAGGAGGAGGAGGGAGTGATGGAGGGAGTGAGGGAGGGAGGGAGGAGAGGGAGGAAGGGAAGGAGGAAGGGAAGGAGGAAGGAGGAAGGGTGGAGGGAGGAGGAGAAAAATAAGGTATTTAACAATAGAGGAGGAGGAGGAGGAGGAGGAGGAGGAGGACGAACAGAGGGAGGAGGAGGAGGAAGAGAGGGAGGAGGAGGAGGAAGAGAGGGAGGAGGAGGAGGAAGAGATGGAGGAGGAGGAAGAGAGGGAGGAGGAGGAAGAGAGGGAGGAGGAGGAGGAGGAGGAGGAGGAGGAGGAGGAGGGAGGAGGAGGAGGAAGAAGAGAAGGATGAGGAGGAGGAAGAGAGGGAGGAGGAGGAGGAAGAGAGGGAGGAGGAGGAGGAGGAGGAGGAGGAGGAGGAGGAGGAGGAGGAGGAGGAGGAGGAGGAGGAGGAGGAGGAGGAGGAGGAGGAGAAGGAGGAGGAGGAGGAGGGAGGGAGGGAGGGGGGGAGGGAGGCAGGGAGGGGGGGGGGAGGAAGGGAGGGAGGGAGGGAGGGAGGGAGGGAGGGAGGGAGGGAGGGAGGGAGGGAGGGAGGGAGGGAGGAGGAAGGGAAGGAGGAAGGAGGAAGGGTGGAGGGAGGAGGAGAAAAATAAGGTATTTAACAATAGAGGAGGAGGAGGAGGAGGAGGAGGAGGAGGAGGAGGAGGAGGAGGGAGGAGGGAGGGAGGAGGAGGAGGGAGGAGGAGGAGGAGGACGAAAGGAGGGAGGGAGGAGGAGGGAGAGAGGGAGGAGGAGGAGGGAGAGAGGGAGAAGAAGGAGGAGGAGAGAGGGAGGAGGAGGGAGAGGAGGGAGGAGGGAGGAGGAAGGGTGGAGGAGGAGGAGAAGAGGAGGAGGAGGAGGGAGGGAGGAGGAGGAGGGAGGAGGAGGGGGGAGGGGGAGGGAGGAGGGGAGGGGGAGGAGGGGGGAGGGAGGGAGGAGGAGGAGGAGGAGGAGGAGGAGGAGGGAGGAGGAGGGAGGAGGAGGAGGAGGAGGGGAGGGAGAGGAGGAGGAGATAAGGAAAGGAGGAGGAGACACTTATTCATCAATGTTCACACACACGCTCGCACGCAC
>JAWQFJ010000576.1:77500-85000 GCA_034096865.1 Theodoxus fluviatilis
TTTCAGCCTTGCGTCGAGAGCAGCAGAAGGTGATGTGAGTGAACACAGTGTTAACAAGAGTCACTGCAAGAGCAAGGGAGGTGCTCCTTTGACGCGGATAGATGGACTGTGATCTGTCGCACTGCCTACATCAGCTTTCGTGTCAGGGTACACGGGTGGACACGTGCATTGACGAGATAACGTCCGACACAATTTCTATATGGGAGCAAAGGGGCCGCACTGAAAGCCCTAGCCAATGATAACGCCGCTCCAGGTTGGCCCCGATATCGACGTGTGTGATTCAATGGAAAAATCGATTGGTGACGTGGTGCTGCTACCTCAACGTGTGACGTAGCAGATACTGTGGAGTGTCGTCAGCCAGCGATGTGACGTCAGATTATTTTATGACGTCACTTTCATTCGTGACGTCATATGTAACCGTGCCATTTCCCTCCTGAACTATTTGAAATAGCAGGCGGTGGAAATAAAATCGCCCAGCTGGTGACAGGAGCAGGAAATCTTCTGGTGATGTCAGGAGAGGCGATCCCACAGCAATGGAGCAGTGAGAAGCGCAGGTCCCTGGGTGGACAGAGACCAGAGAGCACCACGTCAGTCTCTAGGCAAGGAAATTGGAGATGTCAGGGTCCTCTGATTCACTTGCAGAATTTGAGCTAGGCCGGCGGCCATACGGCCAGGTTGACAGCTAGTCAGGTAGACAGCTACTGAGCTTGGCAGACGGGCAGAGCACTAGGCAAGCAGGTAGCCAAGGCGGGCAGTGGCGGACCCAAGGGGCGTTGCCAGCTACACCTGTCAGGTGCTTTGTCGAATCAGCAATGCAGACCAGGTGTCTGTGGAGAGACACACCTCCTTCTGTGTTCATTCCCTCCCTTTGTCCGTCGTCTTTCCGTCTTCCTTCTCGTCTCGCCTCCAAAACAACTGCAGAATTCCCACGTGAAGTCCAACAGAAGTGACAGTTTCACAAAACGCGGTTATCTCGGTTGTGTAATTTTTGCACTCCGTTTCACAGCTCACATCAGTAGATTTCAAAGTTTTCAATCAAAATTTAACTATTCGTGCAGCTAAAGAGTGGAGTGAAAATCCAATCTCTCTGAATGAAATTATTAACGTTTAATCTACCTTTTACCTTGATGCAGTAATTATCAACTCAAACTCAGTTTTTGTCTACCTCCCAGAACATGACGTAGATGTGACGTCGACGGGACGAAATCTACATGATTTACAATGCACTTATTTGTCTCTATAACTCACTGGCTGCTCATCAGGCCTGGTCACACGTACAAGGAGAGGCTGGCTGAGTGGACCCACGCCCTAGGACGAGGCGAAGGAGGCGAGCAGGCGGAGGATGCGCTACGACCATGTCTCTTATCTTATCAGGTCAGTGCTGCACGGCGCAGGTAGCCAGGCCTTCGATTGGGACTCGTCTCCTTCACACGAGTTGATTTGGTCCACGCTGGCCGGGCTGCTGGCATTGTGCGGAACTGAAGCCCGCGATTGTAATCGGCCTGCCTGTGTTTGCCTTGCTGTCGCGCTGGTTTAAAGACCTTGTCTCCGGTGACGATGAATCAAAAAAGGCAAGGCGGAGGCCGGGCGCGACACAGCAGAGACAGGCGGGATGAGCAAGCGCGGAGAACGGGCTGAGCTCAGCCAAGCGGCAACCTCCGCCCGCCGTCCGCCTGCTCCCCGAATTACCGCGGCGTGGCCACGCCCCCTCCCGCCTGAGTGACGGGCAAGCCTCCGCTAGGACTCCGCTCGTCCCCCGCCTTAATTAAGCGGTCATGTCGGCTTGGGCGCTTTAGCCACTCTCTATCGGCATGCAGCTCTTCTCCTGCAGTTAGGATCAGGCTCTTGAAGTCTCCTTTAGCTCCTGCAGTTCCTCCTTTGCTCCTGAAGTGTCTGCTAGGCCCCTGCAGTTTCTGCCTCACTGCTGGATTCTCTGGTGTCTGCTGTGATTTCTGCTGTGCTGCTATGTCCTCTACTTTCCTCCTGAAGTCTCTGCTTTGCTCCTACATTCTCGACATTGTTCCTCTACTCTCTGCATTGCTCCTGTAGTCTCTGCTTTGCTCCTGTAGTCTCTGCTTTGCTCCTGTAGTCTCTGCTTTGCTCCTGTAGTCTCTGCTTTGCTCCTGTGTAGTCTCTGCTTTGCTCCTGTGTAGTCCCTGCTTTGCTCCTGTAGTCTCTGCTTTGCTCCTGTGTAGTCTCTGCTTTGCTCCTGTAGTCTCTGCTTTGCTCGTACATTCTCGACATTGTTCCTCTACTCTCTGCTTTGCTCCTGTGTAGTCTCTGCTTTGCTCCTGTGTAGTCTCTGCTTTGCTCCTGTTGTCCCTGCTTTGCTCCTGTAGTCTCTGCATTGCTCCTGTGTAGTCTCTGCTTTGCTCCTGTTGTCCCTGCTTTGCTCCTGTGTAGTCTCTGCTTTGCTCCTGTGTAGTCTCTGCTTTGCTCCTGTAGTCTCTGCTTTGCTCCTGTAGTCTCTGCTTTGCTCCTGTGTAGTCTCTGCTTTGCTCCTGTAGTCTCTGCATTGCTCCTGTAGTCTCTGCTTTGCTCCTGTAGTCTCTGCTTTGCTCCTGTAGTCTCTGCTTTGCTCCTGTGTAGTCTCTGCTTTGCTCCTGTGTAGCCTCTGCTTTGCTCCTGTGTAGTCTCTGCTTTGCTCCTGTAGTCTCTGCTTTGCTCCTGTTGTCCCTGCTTTGCTCCTGTGTAGTCTCTGCTTTGCTCCTGTTGTCCCTGCTTTGCTCCTGTTGTCCCTGCTTTGCTTCTGTAGTCTCTGCTTTGCTCCTGTAGTCTCTGCTGTGCTCCTGTTGTCCCTGCTTTGCTCCTGTGTAGTCTCTGCTTTGCTCCTGTTGTCCCTGCTTTGCTCCTGTGTAGTCTCTGCTTTGCTCCTGTTGTCCCTGCTTTGCTCCTGTGTAGTCTCTGCTTTGCTCCTGTGTAGTCTCTGCTTTGCTCCTGTAGTCTCTGCTTTGCTCCTGTAGTCTCTGCTTTGCTCCTGTAGTCTCTGCTTTGCTCCTGTAGTCTCTGCTTTGCTCCTGTGTAGCCTCTGCTTTGCTCCTGTGTAGCCTCTGCTTTGCTCCTGTAGTCTCTGCTTTGCTCCTGTTGTCCTTGCTTTGCTCCTGTGTAGTCTCTGCTTTGCTCCTGTGTAGTCTCTGCTTTGCTCCTGTGTAGTCTCTGCTTTGCTCCTGTAGCCTCTGCTTTGCTCCTGTAGTCTCTGCTTTGCTCCTGTTGTCCCTGCTTCTCTTCCTTTGTGTTAGCATTGCTCTCTTAAATATCTGCTTTGCTCCTCCAACCTGTCTCGCTCTTATTGTATCTGCCTCACTCCAACTGTGTCTTCTTTGCTCCCACAGTCACAACTTAAATCTCAGCTTTGCTTCTGTCGTATCAGGTTTACTTCGGTAGTCTGAGCTAGCTCCTGCAGGATCCGACCATTTCCCAAGCAGCGTTCTGTCCGATGCGAACCAGCGTTTTCAGCTGGGGGACGGGAGGTGGAACCATGAACTAGGATGAATTCATTCATCGCCAGCATGTCTCCAGCTTCTGTGACGGATTGGGACATTTCATCGCTACCCATACCCCCTTTCCCCTCCCCCATCCTGCGCCCTGTACCCACCACATGTCTTCCACATTCGATTTCTCTCTCTCTCTCTCTCTCTCTCTCTCTCTCTCTCTCTCTCTCTCTCTCTCTCTCTCTCTCTCTCTCTCTCTCTCTCTCTCTCCCTCTGTGTCTCTGTCTCTGTCTGTCTGTCTGTATGTCTGTATGTCTGTCTGTCTGTCTCTCTGTTTCTCCGTCTCTCTCTCTCTCTCTCTGTCTCTCTCTCTCTCTCTCTGTCTCTCTCTCTCTCTCTCTCTCTGTCTCTCTCTCTCTCTCTCTCTCTCTCTCTCACTCCACACAACCTCATATATCCATCCCTTCCTTTCCCCTTCAGCCACCCCCCTCCACCCCCACCCCCCTCCACCCCCACCCCCATCCCTTTTCCCGTTGAGTGCAGTATAGTCATTCAGACGGCACACGGTGCCGAATGGGAGACAGACAGACGGCGGCAAGTCCCGCTGCTGAGTTCGATTGCTCTTCCAAAACCATTAAAGCCGGCCGCTGTTTGGTTAGAGGCTGCGCCTCAGCGAGTTTCCGCATCACCGCGCACACCACCCATAGCATGCAGTCATGGACCCAGAGAGAGAGAGAGACAGAGACAGAGAGAGACAGAGACAGAGACAGACAGAGAGAGACAGAGAGAGACAGAGACAGAGAGAGACAGAGACAGACAGACTGTCGCAGACATTGACAGAGAGAGAGAGAGAGAGAGAGAGAGAGAGAGAGAAAGAGAGAGAGAGAGAGACAGACAGACAGACATACAGACAGACAGACAGACAGACACACACACACACACACACACAAACGGAGACAGAAAGACAGAGGCAGAAAGAGAGAAAGAGAGAAAAGAGAGAGCGAGAGAGAGAGAGAGAGACAGAGAAACAGAGAGACAGAACAACAAAGAGAGACATCGAAAGAATAAAACAGAGCGAGCGAGAGAGCGAGAGAAAGAGGGGAAGAGAGAGGGACAGACAGAGACAAAGAGAGAGACTTAGAGAGACAGAGAGAGGGACATAGAGACAAAGAGAGAGAGACATAAAGAGACAGACAGACAGACAGACAGACAGACAGACAGACAGACAGACAGACACACAGACACACAGACACACATACACACACACAGACACACAGACACACAGACAAACAGAGAATTCCAGAGAAAATTACAATACGAAGAATCTTACAGTTGCAAAAGGAATTGGATAGAAAATGAAAAATAAAGAAATTCAGTATACAAATCAAGACAGAGAGAGGGAGAGAGAGAGAGAGAGAGAGAGAGAGAGAGAGGGAGGGGGGGGGGGAGAGACAGAGAGAGAGAGAGAGAGAGAGACAGAGAAAGAGAGAGAGAGAGAGAGTGAAAATGTCGATGCATTATCAGATTCTGTTTATTTCTTCATGTTTATGTGTATGCAAAGCTTGCGAAAGAACAAGCAATACGTAATGATTCTATAATCACTGTCTCCGCGCCTGGTCGATACTTCTTTGCTTTAGTTTTCTATGGGAATTAATGTAATTAGCCCAATTTCTTGTTTTGTAAAATTCACAGCGAATTTTGACATTCTGTAAACACGAGTTGTGTTTTATTTTTGTCAGAGAATAAATGTATTTAACCCAATTTCTCGCATTATAAAATTACAGCGAAATAAGAAATGCTGTAGACGATAGTAGGCAGCGCACTAATGCGATGGTTTTATCATTTATGTGTCCATTCGCGTATCTTCTACATGTTTTTAAACTCAAGAAGTCACAATTTACACGAAACGGCGACATGGAATGGTATTTCACTTTTCTGTTTTACCGCTTTAACTGTCATATAATTTGTCAAGTGTCGTCACCACATCCGATTAGTTTTTCTGGGGTTAACTTTCGTCACGGCGTTGAAACGTATAGTTTCGGACATAAAGAAAGAGAAGATGTAATAATTTGCTTCTTAGCTTCTCTCACCTTTGCCCTTCCTTCCTCTCCTGCTCTGACGTTCCACATGGCAGTCCCCACCCCCATCTCATCCCCCACTCTTTCTCGTCTGCCATTCCTAACACCAGCCCCCACCCCTCCCTCCAGCCCCTGAGTTTGTCATGTTGATCTATTTTTCTTCCTTTTTTTCTGCAGTCTCCCTGTTATTCTCTTCCGTTCTCTGTCTGGTTATCATGTCTTGTACCTGGGATGTTCTCACAGCAGCCATGCAGGGAGAGCAGAGATTTGGGTTTGTAAACTGCACTGTACTCTGTGTGTCCCTCTGTCCATCCAGCTCTCACTCTCCTTTGTTGAAGAGATATTTGACAACACCCCGTCTTCATTACCTATTACTTTCTAGATAGTGCACTGCGTTTGAGTTCTTTTCGGTGATGGCTTGTATTTATCAATTGTTTTCTTAACAATGTCTGTTTGTGACCATCAGCATATAGATTTCCTCACAGAACGAATAAAATGTTCTTGCACTGTATTTTATCTGTTTGTTGGTGTGTCCATCCCAGCGCTGTACTCTGCTGTCCCTACCCACTACTTCCCTCTCTTCTTTCTCTCTCGTGCACGCCTTTGTGAGCGTTGAGGTGTGCTTGAGAGCTTGCGCGCGCGTGCTTGTATGTATGCTTCCGTGCCGGTGTATGTGTGTATGCTTGCGCGAACGTGCGCGCGCATGGATGTTCGCACTCGCGAGTGCGCGTGCGCGCGTATGTGCGTGTGTGCATGCATCCGCGCGCGTTAGTGCGTATTTGCACGTGCGAGTGTGTATGTGTGCCCGCGCACGTGCGCGTTGGTGCTGCGTGTTTCTGTTTGTGTGTGCGCATGCACGTGCGTATTCATGCATGTATGTATGCATGCGTGTGCTTGTGAATATCTCTGTGTATGGGTGTCGATACGTAAGTAAGTACTACACAAGTTTGTACACAAACGTACAACAAATTAATTTCATTTTACAAGCGTCTCTCACGTGTCTTCTTTCTGGACATAACTCAGTATTGTTTTCCTGCACAGCCATACATGTTCGGAATGACTCCAAACTATTTTACTCGGTTTCAAACATGGCGGTTGTCCCCTGGTTCCAGGCTGATGGGGGATCAGCATTCGTCTCTATGGACTCGTATCTGGCTCTGCAGACTCACTTTGAGGCGGGGCAGTGGAAGGCAGGTGGAGCGCTGGAACTCCGTTGCCGTGACAGGAACTCTCGCCGTTCTGTGGCGACGTTGACGGCTGCCGCATGCTGCTGCTGCAGCTGACGGTTCCCTCCGGGAGGTGGGACGCCGTGCGGGAGACAGCTTGCCCCTGGTGCCGAACATTTGGCATCAGCGCCGGGTGGGAGTGGAGGACTGGGCGGGTGGGAGTGGAGGACTGGGCGGGTGGGTCGGAAAGGGAGGTTTGGGGTTGGAATGAATGAACATTCGAAGGAACGAATCAATGAGCAAAAACCCCCACAGTTTTACGACCTGTCAGCGTTTGAGAGTAGCCCAGACCGTTGATCCTGGATTTTGTTAAAATCAGAAGAGCTGGTTTGACAAAGATCAAGTAGAGTCGAGTTTCCCAGTTAAACACAGTAGACAAATGGCAGGGGAGAGGAGGTGAGTCTGTTCTCAACCCCAACCTACAGGAGAAAGGTGGGGGTGACGGGGGGTGGGAGAGGGGGGGGGGGTTGGGAGAGGGGGAGGGAGCGTTAGAATGTGGACCAGAGGAAGGATCGCTGAGTGCTGGTCACACAGTTCTCCAAGCAGAGACGTCTGGAGGGGGGAACTGAGGGCGGGGGGGGGAGGGGGGGGGGGGGGGGGGGGGTCCCAGAGTGAGCGTTATTGTACGGGTGGAAGAGGTCACACGGTGCTCAGGATCAGAGTTGGGGGATGGGGTGACTGGGGTGGAGTTGGGATGATGGAAATGGTGGGGAGGTGACAGAGATGAGGGATGCAGTAAAGGGAGTGGAGGTGATGGAAAGGGTG
>JAWQFJ010000576.1:92500-96374 GCA_034096865.1 Theodoxus fluviatilis
GGATTGTATGCAGCTGTGCTGCATTCTACTGTACTGTTGTACACTACACTGTAGCAGTACAGGTGCAGATTGCATCAACAGTGTGGTGGCGCTGACTGAGGCTTCGTGAGTCACACCGCTGATTGGAGAGCTAGGGGAGCCAAGCCCGGGGCTCTAGGATCGTGTTGGGTTCTTGTCCACCATCGTGTTGGAACAGGCAAAGACGTTCCCGACAGCATGTCTTCTTCACTTTCATTCACCTTTGACATCTTGTCTTCGGCACCTCATCGCGACCATAGGGGGAGGCGGGGGAGGGTGTGTGTGTGTGTAACTGAAGCGGCAAGGGTAGAGTGGAATGAGAGAAAAAGAAAGAGCGGGCTGCAGGTGTCAGTCATTCACAACCTGGCAAGGAGGCTGTGGATTGACAGATGAGCGTAGGGTTGACAGCTGATTTGGAAAAGTGGGATTGACAGCAGAGCTGGAGGCTCTGTAGGGGGAGGGGGAGGTACAGGAGGGGCAAGGGGAGGTACAGGAGGGGCAAGGGGAGGTACAGGAGGGGGAGGAGTCAGATGTCTATTCGCCATATTGGTAGCGGTAACTAGGTGTTCCGTCAATGTGTCTGCACTGCTTTCAACCGCCTCCGGCGCCTTGCCTTCCTCCCAGTGAGAAAAGTGTTCCTCCACTAGAGCACTGAATACATAAACATACAATGTTCTCATTAAAATCATGACGCAGGAACAGTTCTGTTTATTGTAGCTGGATATTTGTTAAATCAGTGAGAATGATAAATAATATCACATGAATATCTGCATTTATGTGCAATTTTAAACAACTCTAATTTATGTCAATATGTAGGCGTGTTTGATTCATTTCTCATGAAGTCCTGGGAGTTCTCATATACAATGGGGGCATCATCATCACCATCATCATCATCATCATCATCATCATCATCATCATCATCGAGGAGGAGGGGAGGAGGGAGGAAGAGGAGGAGGGAGGAGGAGGAGGAGGAGGGAGGAGGAGAGAGGAGGAGGAGGAGGAGGAGGAGGAGGAGGAGGAGGAGGAGGAGGAGGAGGAGGAGGAGGAGGAAGGGAGGAGGAGGAGGAGGAAGGGAGGAGGAGGAGGAGGAAGGAGGGAGGAGGAGGAGAAGAGGAGAGGAGGGAGGAGGGAGGAGGAGGAGGAGGAGAGGAGGAGGAGGGAGGAGGAGAAAGAGGAGGAGGAGAAGAGAGGAGGAGGAGGAGGGAGGAGGAGGAGGAGGAGGAGGGGAGAGGAGGAGGGGGTAGGAGGAGGAGGAGGAGGAGGAGGAGGAGGGAGGAGGAGGAGGAGGAGGAGGAGGAGGAGGAGGAGGAGGAGGAGGAGGAGGAGGAGGAGGAGGAGGAGGAGGAGGAGGACAGCAGCGGCAGAAACAGTGGAAGCATTGGCAGCAGCAGGAAAAGCGGGAGGCGAAAAGCTAGCCTTTGTGTACCTTCTGTTTGAGGTGACACTGCTTGCCACAAGGCAGATGAAGTAGGAGGCATCTGTCTCTCTCAGGTGTGCACCAGGCGAGTCACTTGATTGAGAGGCCAGCCCAGGTGTGCTTGCATACAGGAAGGCTGTCTGAGCAGGCCCTCCTATGACGTCATCGCCTTGGGCGTGTGCGTCTTTGTCTCATCTGAACGTGTCTTCCTGTCTGACAGCCTGAGACTAGAACTACAGGATGCCCATGCGTGGCCCCAGAGCTATGGCAAGGTGCTTGTATTACGCGCTTACACCCATTCATGGATGCTCAAAGCACACAGTTTTGCCCCTCGGTCATCGAGCTGCACTCATTACCACATGGGCGCCCTAGATATCATGCAACTGCTCTGCCGATGAACGCCCCAGAGGTCATTTTCGCACTGTACAGCTTAGCCTTCACAGGCACCGGGTTTTGCTCCTAGGTGACAGACAGGCAGGGAGGGACCAAAGCCCCGTTACTCTGGGTGAAAGATCGAGCACACTGACTACTGAACTACGGAAGTCCTCGACAGATTCAGTCTACACTGCCTTTTACACATACGACTATTTCAGGGACCATGCTAACTTAGTTCTTACTTGTCCAGCTACCCCGTATATCACCCCATCTTCCTGAATGCTTGAGACTGAAGCTCCTTCTGCAGTCGATATGTGCATTGATTCTCTGTGTGTGGTGGGTTACTCTGTAACCTACACTAGTCAGAGGTAAGGTGGGGCTACTTCCGAAACGTTTAATCCGTCATGAAAGCGGGGATTCCTGCACCTGCAAGCTGTCCTTCTGGTCATTGTTTTCTGCACATATACAAGAGAAAGTGTGTGTGTGTGTCTGTGTTCGTGCTTTTGTCGCTATGCATTCCTGTACCACTGAAGCTGCTGGATTCTAACTTGTCACACATTATGTAGGTGCCATAGAGAATAGCATAGGATTTCTACCTCTATGGTAGCGAAATCAGGGGCCGGTTTTTAGGTTTTGTTTCATTTTCTTTTTTACCCGTTAGGATGATGTCAGCCCTTGCTTGAGAGGTTAGCTGCATGCAAGAGTTGTCACGCGTGATAGAGATAAGGATGCTGAGGGCATGATGACCCCTGTCCATCACTGCACGTAAAGCACGTTCATAAGGATGAGGCTTTTGGCCTGGGAGGAAAAAAGGGCGGTGGAGGAGTGGGGGATATGGCGGAGGAGGTAGCGCGCAAAGCTAATATCGTCTAATCCCAAGCAAATAGTTCCCCTGTATATATTTGCCTATAACAGTAGGAGGAGATGGAGGAGGAAAAGGACAACGAGAAGGAGGAAGGGAGGGAAAGACAGAGGAGGAGGAGTAGGAGAAGGAGGTAGGAAGAGGGAGGAGTAGAATAAGGGAGGAGGATGAGGTGGAGGAGAGGAGGGAGGATGGAGGAGGAGGAGGAGGAGGAGGAGAGTAGGAGGAGGGGGAGGAGGAGGAGAGAGACGGAGGAGGAGGAGGGGGGAGGAGGAGGGGAGGAGGAGGGAGAAGGAGGAGGAGGAGGAGGAAGAGGAGGAGGAGGAGAGGAGGAGGAGGAGGAGGAGGAGGGGGGGCGTAGGGGAGGAAGGAGGAGGAGGAGGAGGAGGAGGAGGAGGAGGAGGAGGAGGAGGAGGAGAGGAGGAGGAGGAGGAGGGCAGAGGAGGAGGAGGGCGGGAGGAGGAGGAGAAGGAGGGCGGGAGGAGGAGGAGGAGGTCGGGAGGAGGAGGAGGAGAGGAGGAGCGAGGAGGAGAGGAGGAGGAGGGAAGGAGGAGGAGGAGGAGGAGGAGGAGAGAGAGGAGAGGAGGAGGAGGTGGAGAGGAGGAGGTGGAGAGGAGGAGGAGGAGGAGGAGGGAGGAGATGAGGAGGAGGAGGCGGAGGAGGAGAGAGGAGGCGGAGGAGGAGGAGGAGGCGAAGGAGGAGGAGGAGGAGGAGGAGGAGAGGAGGAGGACGACGAGGAGGACGAGGACGAGGAGAAGGAGGAGGAGGAGGAGGGAAGGAGGCGTGAGGAGGAGGAGGCGGAGGGGGGGGGGAGGAGGGGGGAAGGAGGAGTGGTAGGAGGAGTGGGAGGCGGAGGGGGAGGAGGAGGGGGAGGGGGCGGGAGAGGAGGAGGAGGAGGGGGAGGGGGAGGAGGGGGAGGAGGAGAAGGGATGGAACCTTTTGCGGTGGGGGAGAGGGGGAGGATAGCGAAGGGGGGAGGAGGGGAAGGGGGGGAAGGAGGAGAAGGAGGAAGGGGAGGTGGAGGAGGAAGGAGGGGGAGGAGGAGGAGGAGGGGGGGGGAGAGGGAGAGAGGAGGAGGAGGAGGAGGGGGGAGAGAGGAGGAGGAGAAGGAGGGGGGGGGAGAGAGAGAGGAGGAGGAGGCTGTTAAAAATCGATTCATCTTTAATGTTGGTCCTGACACTAATTATGCTTCAATAAATAAA
>JAWQFJ010000577.1:0-10000 GCA_034096865.1 Theodoxus fluviatilis
CAAAGACCATACATTAATAAGACCGCGCACTCGGCTATTTTTGCACTGCGCGGAGCGAGGTACGGATTTTAGAGTTACGTCCCGTTTTCGCGTGTCTGTCGACGCTAGCGAGAATAGCAACGAGTAGGAGTCTGCAACCTTCGGCGGCTTGCATTTCCTCATTCTGCAAACTACATGATACATAAAGCATGCAGCAGAGGATAATTACAAAGAATTCACTTACCTCAACGTATGGAAGAGGGTAGGTTTCCGAAACTTGTCCTGTTCTTTTTTGTTTTCTTCTCTCTCTCTCTCTCTCTCTCTCTCTCTCTCTCTCTCTCTCTCTCTCTCTCTCTCTCTCTCTCTCTCTCTCTCTCTCTCTCTCTCTCTCTCTCTCTCTCTCTCACACACACACACACACACACACACACAC
Source organism: Theodoxus fluviatilis (assembly GCA_034096865.1). Lineage (NCBI taxonomy): Eukaryota > Metazoa > Mollusca > Gastropoda > Cycloneritida > Neritidae > Theodoxus > Theodoxus fluviatilis. The sequence continues at coordinate 413 of JAWQFJ010000577.1, forward strand.
ACACACATACACGCACACATTCATTCTCCCTGTAGGTGTCAAGCAAGCTACATCATTGTCTCATCATACACTTTGACAGGAATGGAGTGTTCCACTGACATTTTAACCTGCTTCCTCTAACTTAGCATGGGAGTAAAGTTCAAATGAACATTGAATGTCAGAGAATTCCCCCAAAATAGTCTAAGCTTTACAAACTGTGGACAAATTCATGGGCAACTCCTTTACATAGTGATTTTTATACTTCATCTATTTCTAATTATTCTGTTCATTTCATCATACAGACTTATAACTCACCTAGAGTGAACATTTTCAAGAGGTGTTTTGATACAATATATATATATATATATATATATATATATATATATATATATATATATATACCAACAATCATTAGTCTATATTTTAATTACTCAGAGTATGTGAACACAGGTGGGGAGAGGGTTGATCATTTTCACAGGGAGGTAAATCATTCTCACGGGGAGGTATACAACCTGGAAATGTCTGAAATGATGTGAAGGTAGGGTACAGAGGCAACATAGAGAGAGAGAGAGATAGAGAGAGAGAGAGAGAGAGAGAGAGACAGACAGACAGACAGACAGACAGACAGACAGACAGAGAGACACAGAGAGAGAGAGAGAGAGAGAGAGAGAGAGAGAGAGAGAGAGAGAGAGAGAGAGAGAGAGAGAGAGAGAGAGAGAGAGAGAAGAAAACAAAAAAGAACAGGACAAGTTTCGGAAACCTACCCTCTTCCATACGTTGAGGTAAGTGAATTCTTTGTAATTATCCTCTGCTGCATGCTTTATGTATCATGTAGTTTGCAGAATGAGGAAATGCAAGCCGCCGAAGGTTGCAGACTCCTACTCGTTGCTATTCTCGCTAGCGTCGACAGACACGCGAAAACGGGACGTAACTCTAAAATCCGTACCTCGCTCCGCGCAGTGCAAAAATAGCCGAGTGCGCGGTCTTATTAATGTATGGTCTTTGGCACAACACAACACTTCCACATGTGTATTACGCGTGTGCGTGTGTGGGCAAGATGGGAAAACTGTCAAGGTCGTTGTAGCTCTATTCATAGAGCTCAGTCATTGCATATCACATAATTGGACATGTCGCAACAACAACAGCGTGTGTCTAAACATAATGTGTTCGTTTTTCTATGAATAGATCTGAAAAACCCTACAAGTTACGTTCGACGTACGTGCACAGTGCGTTCGTCAAATCTACATAATAAATATCTGGAAAAACCTCGGTTGGAAAAAAAGGAGCAAAAATGGTTCGGCTTAATTACGGCGCCGTACCCCATCTCCTCCCTCCCCTGGCCTCATCCCCACCCACCACCCCTACTGCTTCCCACCCCTCACCCACCCAACCCCTCCTGCTTCTCACCCTCCACCCCCCACTCCTCCTGCTTCTCACCCTCCACCCCCCCTTACCCCCCCCCCCCCCCCCCCCCTCCCAGACAAAGAACGCTGGGAGATTTGTCATTCCACCCTATCCGCACTTTCCCCTGCACCCGCCCTTCGTCCCGTCCCCCCCGTCTCCCCCTACACCCCCACCCCTATACACCCCCCACTCCAACACCTCCACCCTCTACACCCCGATCACTCCAACATCCCCACCCACCACCGCCTATTCCATCCCCCACCCCTACCCCTATCCCCACCCACCCACCCACCCTAGCCCCCAACTCCCCAGCTTCACCCCCCCCCCCCCCAGGACACACGTTTTTTGTTGCGACAAGCCAAAGATTATAGGTTAGCAGCTTGTCTGCTTATCATTCCGGCCCCAGGAAGCAAAAAGTGCTATTTTATTCTGTTTTTTTTTCTTTCTTCTAGAGCTATTGCTGCCTTCTGCTGCAGACCCTGACTTCGGTACCACATAGCCATTCACACATGATGCAATGTCCTGTCCCACCGTCTTCCTAGTGGAATATTGTTGTAACAATTGCAGTCGCTGGATCGGGTGTCAGAAAGGCTGTGGTCAGTAGCATATGACTTTAAAAGGTTAACATATTTACTTGTCGCAGGAAGCGGTTGTGTGGATTTCATCCTATGCAAGTTTTTCTTTCTTTCTTTCTTTCTTTCTTTTTGAAATTCCCATCAAGTGACCCAAGAATCCTATTGCAAATTGATAATTGCACCATTGTGTCAAAATACAATTCATTAGTACACCTCATTTATTATACCATTGCCTCTATGCATACACTGGCCACTTTTTAAATGTGGATTTTTCCCCTTCATCTGAATCTTTTCTTGACAATTCAGGAAGCTGGTAAGTTGTCACTAGAAAATTGCTACATAGCTTGTTTATCTAACTGGAGTACTATCTAAATTTGGTTATTTAAACTTTAAATGAACTCTGAGTTTATGTTTCAACAATTGTCAGATTTTTGTGTACATGTGTGTGTGTGTGTGAAATTGTCTATAAAGTGCAAGCTCTGGAACTTGTAACCTTCTACGTTGTCCTTTTATTATTACTTAGTGTGCTTAAAACAGTTTATGCGTGCTTAATCCATTAGTACTGGTGGCATTCATTTCTGGTGCCCATTCACAGTTTGGTAAAGGAGGCATGAATTCCCAGGCTCGACCCTTAAGGGCTGTCTGCCTTTAGTAGGATTTTGTGTTGTTTGGTTGGAGTGAACGTCCTTTAGCTTAGACATGATACTGAGGCATGACAATTATAAGGAACAAAAAGCATATCCTTATTTTCATGCTAATACTTGACAAATTTGTATGGTGTGCCTCTGACAGAGATAGCAATTGCCTGAATGTTAGACCATTTCCACTGTTGCAAGCTGCACTGTGCAAAATCCTTCCAAACCCTAGAAGTGTTACAGAGATGAAGTTTCACCCCTGTGACACTTAGAGGGTTAATGTTAAAAACGTTGCTGCCAGAGGGTTTGGGTCCGTCACTGAGCATGATGTCTGTGGCCCACAGTGCATCTCTTTTCAATGAAACACTGGAGTCAGTGGGGTGTGTCCGTCACTGAGCATGATGTATGGGGCCCACAGTGCATCTCTTTTCAATGAAACACTGGAGACAGTGGGGTGCGTCCGTCACTGAGCATGATGTATGGGGCCCACAGTGCATCTCTTTTCAATGAAACACTGGAGTCAGTGAAGTGTGTCCGTCACTGAGCACGATGTATGGGGCCCACAGTGCATCTCTTTTCAATGAAACACTGGAGACAGTGGGGTGAGTCTGTCACTGAGCATGATGTCTGTGGCCCACAGTGCAGAGTGCGTCCGTCACTGAGCATGATGTCTGTGGCCCACAGTGCATCTCTTTTCAATAAAACACTGGAGACAGTGGGGTGTGTCTGTCAATGAGCATGATATATGTGGCCCCCAGTGCAGGGTGCGTCCGTCACTGAGCATGATATATGTGGCCCCCAGTGCATCTCTTTTCAATGAAACACTGGAGACGGTGGGGTGTCTGTCAATGAGCATGATGTCTGTGGCCCACAGTGCAGAGTGCGTCCGTCACTGAGCATGATGTCTGTGGCCCACAGTGCATCTCTTTTCAATGAAACACTGGAGACGGTGGGGTGAGTCTGTCAATGAGCATGATGTCTGTGGCCCACAGTGCAGAGTGCGTCCATCACTGAGCACGATGTATGTGGCCCCCAGTGCATCTCTTTTCAATGAAACACTGGGAGTCAGTGGGGTGCGTCCGTTACTGAGCATGATGTTTGGGGCCCACAGTGCATCTCTTTTCAATGAAACACTGGAGTCAGTGGGGTGTGTCCGTTACTGAGCATGATGTATGTGACCCACAGTGCATCTCTTTTCAATGAAACACTGAAGACGGTGGGGTGCGTCCGTCACTGAGCATGATGTATGGGGCCCACAGTGCAGGGTGCGTCCGTCACTGAGCATGATGTATGGGGCCCACAGTGCAGGGTGTGTCCGTCACTGAGCATGATGTTTGGGGCCCACAGTGCATCTCTTTTCAATGAAACACTGGAGTCAGTGGGGTGTGTCCGTTACTGAGCATGATGTATGTGGCCCCCAGTGCATCTCTTTTCAATGAAACACTGGAGTCAGTGGAGTGGATGCATGAAAGGGTGCTTGCATCTGTTAGGTAGTATGAAACAATCAGGACAGTAAATAGATGACAGTAATTGATTACTCGACATTTGAAAAGCCATAGATAATTGTATTGCTTCACATATCACACTGCCTTTGGAAAGCATTCAGAAGTTCAAATTTCATAAATCTTTAGTAAGAATAGATCATATGAGTTGGAAAGAACTGCAACAACCCACAGTATTGACATATATTTACTATTAATGGCAGTTCAATAAATATCTAAAATGAAATTCATGCATTTTTTTCTTACAGAGAAAAGATTATCTCAATGTGATGACCAGCATGCACAAAATACAGTTCTTTTTCACAACAAGCCTTTGTGGGACAACACTTTTATAATTCAAAGAAAGAAATATTCTAAGAAAATCCATCATACCAATGAAATAAATTTATAGATATAGCTTTTAAAAAACCAAATACCAACATTCAACTCCAAGGACAAATTAGTGTCTACTAAGCATGAGATATAACTTTATAAGTAATGAAGTTTAGATAACGAGTTCACCCTCTAACAGATTATTGATTCAATGTTGCGGTATTAAAAAATGATTCAAATAGTTTGACAAATGCATCTCATTGACGATTACATCAAAAGTCACTTTTGCTTTTTTTAAAGACATGTACACCTTCACACTTCTCAGCCCATTACTAGAATGATGCAACCCTTTATATCTCTACTTTTGCTTTGATAGAGATGAAGCAATTGTTGCAAGTCAATTTGCTTCAATGAAACAGAGTTTTGTAGCAACATAGATTGGTCATGGAGTAGAAAATAAAACAAAAGAACTTGCAGCATCCTCAGAATGTTCCTATTCTGTATGACCAACTGAAAACCTAAGAAACACTTGGCATCTTAATGAGGCTGAGGTGATGAAAAATATTTCTCATAAACTAGTCCCATAACTTCCAATCAAACCTTGGTCCATGATAAAAATAACAGTCATGGAAAAAATGTTCTCATGAACATTCAATCACAACACCTGTCTATATCCACCTTTTTCAAAATATGCACCACATTAACAAATGAAAGATTTAAAACAAACAAACAAACAATCAAACAAAAACAAAAACTTGCAAGGATTTTGCATTAAATTTCACATACATGTTCACATATTGCACAACACTTTTGCAGCATTTTCACAATAATATCTTTTTAGTTGTTTCTTAATGCAAGTATTTCGTGGCACTATATTCTGCAATGTGATTGTGAACAATCTTCATTTTCAACATGAAAGCTCTTCCCTTGCTTTACAAACACTGCAGTCTCTGATTAACCAAGTGGGTCATGAGAGGAACAAGGTGTTGACATTAGCACAAGATATCACACATGGGACGATGGGTGTACAATAATGAAAACATTTTTTTAAAGAAATCAGCTGGGAACCAAAAAGAGATTTCAAACATGAGTGTCTCACTGATGAGCCAAGAATTTACCACTGTGATCACAAGTGAGGCATGTTTTCAAATACAAATATCACATGAAGGCACAGGCGACAGAGTGATCAATAGATAGCAGCATATGATAATTACTTGGGTAAGATTTCCAATAATGGGCCTCACTAGTGGATTCGTCCGTGGAGAAGGTTGCGGGAAAGACAACTGAGGTGGTGGGGCACAGCATCTGATTGGTGTACATTATTAAATAAATGCAAATCCCAACAAAAATATTCCTCTATTTATTTATTTACATCAATTCAACGCTGTGGCCCGTCAGCTTGCGTGGCTCACCAGTTTTGCTGTCTTTCTCACATCCTTCTCGGACCAGTCCACTAGTGTGGCCCGTTATCGGAAGTGTAACCATTATTTGGTTTGGTTTTATCATCCCTGGTTCTCAAAGAAGAAGAAATTCAGACCATGTGCAGACTTTTGGAACCTCAGCACAAAACCCAGAAGTAGCAACTCTATGTTGAAAGTAACAGAAGGCACATTATAGGCAGGAAAGTGTGCATCTACTGAGGTGTGACAACTTTAGAGTTAGATATGTACAAGAATGAGCAACTGCATGACTTAGATTCCATTCTCCTTGATTGTATTTCATCCAAAATGAGTGTGATGTCCAGTAAAAAGAATCAGATTGTTTCATCTTCAGCAGAATGCTTCAGTTTATTATGACTTATCATTATGATCAAACTGGAAGACAGATATTATATCCCCTTTCTTTTCATTTACATCTTAGATGCACCTACTCATGGAGTTTCATAATCTATCCTTATAATCTTTTCATCATTTGCCAGATAAGGTAAGTATGACAATAAGAGTATTTTCTAAATGTCTACTCTATTGCTGCATATATCCAAGAAGTTGTGATGGAGTACTCCTCACCAAACATAGAGTTTATTTTAATATTCAACATTTACTTGCTGATGAAACAAGTTAATGAACTTTTAAGAGGGGAGGGGGGAATAAGTGTAGAACTACTGGTCAACCTTGTGGTTGACATGGTAAATATATCAATTCATTATCACAGCTTTATGACTAAAAGTTTCACACTGATAGAGGACTCTATTACAGATTCCTTGAGACTAGCTGATGAACAGATGGAAATGGGGATAGTTCAGTGTGCTAGAAAACAGGCCTTATACTAGTGAGCACCCATATGAATCTGATGAGTTTTTAGTGACTGACAGTCAACAGTCTTTGGACTTCTGATGCCGTTGCAAGCACCATACGTTATCTCACTAAAGGAATGACTCCAAGCACTAACTTGGAAACAGCACACAACACTTTCACAGGCACAAAGTGCATAGGTGACAGGCCTAGCTAAAAATATCACAGACAGTCACATGAGCAACATCTGCATTCTATAACAAGAACAAGAAAGAATGACCCGCTGCAGTAGATATATGAGACTGCAAGACACTAGCTATCTCCTGTGGTTGCTGTAGAGATAGAAGACAATTTACCCCATGTCTCGATCATGTGGCACCACGGTAGTGTCAAAATGTATCATCTTAATTTTATTCATATTTTTCTGTACAACTGGTCAATCTGTTCCCAATACATAAACACATACATAAATGTTCATATGCTAAACCAAGTAAATTTAGCTAAATTACACCTATTGCTTAAAATGTATGTTTTTCCCCTAAACTTTGAACATGTGATAAAACCTGTCAATGGAAACTGCAGGTATGCAGTCCATAATGCATTTGTCCTTAATGGAATAATGATCTCATCCTCCTATAATAGCAGCAAGACATGCAGCAGCCTTGTTGAATCGTTACTCCATTAGGTATTCTGACAGCGAATAACAGTGAGGCTTTTTCCATTGCTCTGACTGTCTGAAGTACCATTATTTGATCAACAGTAGTTCCCTGAAACACAATTTACCAATCTCTGTTTTCATTACCAGCAAGACAATGAGATACTTCATCTTGGAATGTTTTAAAGTAAAAAATAAATACCCTCACATAGTGAATACTTAAATACTTTGGCACAAACAATGCAGAAGGCAAGTTTGTTGACTAGAAAAACAGAAGGCAACCCTCTCTAAATTACTTATCAGCAAAGTTAAAATGTTGCAGGTCAGTTTTATTAATCACCAGAAGGGAAATCAAAACTTGGAAAATATACATAACACAGTTAAACATGCCGAGCAATTGTTCATTTTGATTGTTAATGATAGTGATTTGGGTATTTGAGCATTCTCATTTACAACTGAATTATCTCTCTCCCTATGTTGTCATTCCAGTCACCTTGGTTTTGCCTTCACTCTAACAAATTAACACTATTTAATTCCGCTACCTACACCTGTGACTCTCTCTCTCTCCCTCTCTCACACACACACACCTGCATGCATGCACACACACACACACACACACACACACACACACACACACACACACACACACACACATTTACATTTCATAATCCAAACTCCCTCTCCCTCTGCGAAAATGAAGTTACTTGAATTGCCCTCCCTCCATGAGACAGGAACCCACATTCATCAACAAATCAACAGTCACCTATGCTAGACCCTATCTTACATGGATCTTTTGCACTCTAGAGGGCAACTCCACAGCACTGACAGTCAAGGGCCACATGCCTCCTATAATCCCTGCCTGAACAGACACACCTGTGGCTACAGCTAGCTCAGGGTCGACATGAGTGTTCAGTTCTTTCCCAAAGAACTCACGGATGAGTTCTTGCACTTTCGGTATCCTTGTAGACCCTCCAACCAGCACAATCTCATCCACCTCCTCAGGTGTCAGCTGGTCCACTTCAAGAACTCGATGGATGGGCTCCAGAACTTTCTTGAACAAGTCCTTGTTGATTTCCTCAAACAGCTTTCGAGAAATGGGCTCCGTGAACATTTTGTCAAGCAAGGTGTGCAGTTTGACCTTGACCTCCACCTGTGAGGTGAAGGTCAAGTTTATTTTGACCTCCTCAGCAGCAAGTCTGAGGGTCTGGAGGTCTTCTTTGTTGGTGATGAGGTGACCAGTCCTGTCTTGGATACGCTGCAGAATGTGACGCAGCAACCGCTGGTTGAAGTCCTGCCCTCCAAGAAAGTTGTTGCCTGAAGGGAAAAATCAGCATTCCCTAAAGATGCTGGATGTCATTGAGGAGAAGGACAGAGAGATAAGGAGTTGAGATGGAGGAGAGGGAAGGTTCAGAGAGGGGAAGAAGAAAAAAGGGAGAAGGAAATTTAGCAGGACCAGGAGCCAAATACAAGCAGTCAAGGCAGGAGGAGCAGCAGAAATGGGAGGAGTGGGAGTAGTGAACAAAAAGGAAGAGGAAATACCAGAGTAGGAAATGGAGGAACATCACCAGGCAGGCGCTGAGATGGAATCCCCAGGGAAAGCGGAAGAGAGGCCGCCCAAGAAACACCTGGCGGCGTGACCTTCAGGCTGACACCACTAAGATGGGCTACACCTGGAACCAGCTAGAGAGGATGGCCCAGGACAGAGGACTGTGAAGAGCTGTGGTTGACGGCCCATACCCTGCTAGGGTCGACGGGCAGTAAGTAAGTAAGTAAATAAGAAATGGTGGAACAATAATGAAAAGTCATCTTATTGGCAGCTTGTCGAGTAACAGCAAGAACAAATAAAATGCCACTAAAAAAGTTTGTTTTCTTCAAAAGTATGTCAACCCCTGCACAGGCCACCCATATCAAACACAGAATGTCTACCAAGCAAGTACACACTGCCTTCCTATACTGTTTGTACAGAACACCTAGCCATGACAGAACAGAGCACATCCTATGTTACATATATATGAGAGCCTGCATCTACAGAGATACCTTTCATGTAAATCTACACAATACTCCCTGTGTATATGGATGCTAAAACATGATAAAGGCAGACCATACAATTTTTAGACACTCCTACCAATTACAGTACACACTGTTTATCCACACCAGCACAGACTACAGGTGGACTTGAACAGCCTCCTCTTGTCAGCTTCACATTCCTGTATGAGTATGAACACAAGCTCATTAGCAATCCACCTGCCTGAGTATGCAATGTTTTTAACACTGGCAAAAAAAAGACTGGGTTGA
>JAWQFJ010000577.1:12500-67500 GCA_034096865.1 Theodoxus fluviatilis
AACTGCTTACGTGAATGCCACAACGCTGGGGATGCACTTTTGCTTGCCCTGAACAGTAAGAACATCCACTGCTCCCGTCACTGCATGATACACCCCCACACAGGAGTAGGTGGTTCCTGGGGTAAAAAAGGTATGCAGAGTCTGTACACATGGGCAAACTGGTAAGCAGTGCTTATACATGATGGTCAACACTACAGGTATAAAAATTGTCATATGTCCAATGGCTGGGCATTTTGCTACGATGGACTGTCTTAATTCTAAAATATGTGTGACAATTAAATTTCTATAGAAAAGTAAGAAGGGATTTTAAAAATTGATTTCAAATATTAATTTTTTTAAAGTTAAAGGCAGTTGTAAATAAATAGTTCGGAACAGAAGATGCTATAAAATGCCACATCCATTTCATGTTTCATGGAATTTGTATAATCTCAAGCAGCCAACGGAGCTGTAGGACCGTTAACTTATTTCACCTAGTTTATACTATTTTTCATCCTATATAAAACATTTCATCCTATATAAAACATGGTTATGCATAGGATACAATCACTCACTGGTCACGTAGTATCTTGCCGAATTAGTAATATAAAATGCATCATCAAGAAAACTACTCAACACTCTTTGAAGAGTGATGAAAGGCAACAATAAATTGTTGAGTGTGCGCATGTTTTTATTGTTTATTTACTTCATAGTCCATTGTTCCTCCTCAAACGTAACTTACCTAAATCAATGCCCACAATCTTAGGTGTTGGGGGAGGCAGGTAACGCTGTGCGAAGTAGCCTGCCAAAAGCACAGCAAGAACAGCTGTCCCTGCCAGGAAAAATTATCACAAAACCATGAACATCTGCCCACTGCATTCAGAGAAAGACAAAAAATAACTCTGACTGTGAAATGACAGGGTGTAACACTAGGCCAGAGCTGCTTAACCCACTAGGTGCAGTGGGCTACGATCCTGGCTCCACCACCTGAGTGTGATGGGACAGGATTGTGGCTTTGTAACCTTGCTAACATTTGGAGCTGTCTATCTCAGGAGTACCATTCAGCTCAGCCTTGATTTCACTTGTCAGGAAAAATACATATAAAAGTCAGGTATCACTATCAGTGTCTGTTTTTCCTTGAAATTTAATGCTGAGCTCTTCAGACATACAGAAAATGTTATGCAGCACTCAAATGGTTTAAGAATAATATCCCCCTCTTAAACTCGAACACCTGTCTATTGGGCTGTAGCCTAACTTCAGCAGGTCAGCCAGGAGTGACCCCAAGCATCCATAGAGGCTACTGGGGAATGAGGATTTTGTGGTGATTCAAGCCTTTGCACTGTCCATAGTGGTTGTACTGATACATGTATCCTTAGGTACCACATACTTGCATGCAATTACATGTTTGAAAGTGACAGGGCTGTCTTGAGAAGATGCAAGTTTTTCAGAATGTCACAATTCATTCACCATTACTATTACTGTTTACAGAAGAGTGTGGATAAGAGAGTGCTGCTGTGAACATGCACAGAAGCTGGCAAGTGGCTGGTCGCTGGTTCCATGACCTGGCTTGGCCATGGGGGCGCTGTATTGCTGAACACATCACCAACTGACTCCAATTCTGGCAGTCATGGGATAGGGCCTGAGTTCTGGCAAAGCTCATCTCTGTTCACTCAGTGATATTGTCTGCCCACTTCTTTCACTGTCTGCCTTGTCTCTTTTTCCCCTGCATTGTACCCTGAAGGATAGTCTTGGAGAGCCTGTCAGATCTTGTCACATGTCCATACCCTGTCGTTTTAGTTTCTTTCCCTGAAGGTTTCCCTGACTTCTTTATTTGTTGTGTGGTTCTTGTAGGAGATGCCAAGGAGTCTTCTGTAGCAACTCATTTCCACTGGTTGGATCCTGCTTTGAAGCTCTGCTGTGAGAGTCCAGGACTCACATGCATACAAGAAAACAGATTGCACAGCACTCTAAAAGGAGAAAATGTATATTTTTTACAGCAGTTCATCACCCATATCTGGGTTTCAACTTGCTTACTACTTTACCCTCCTTATCGTAAGGTCACTCAATCAATTACTGATGACAAACACAGACAAATAGCACTTAAGTGGAATGAAGATTCACACTATTATTGCTTGGCCCAGGTCAATGCTGCTTACATCACAAGAAGCTTACATATCTCAAACTGCTTCTCATCCTTAAGACGTTAAGTATAATGGATGAATGTGAAGGCAGCAGAGGCTGCTGTAAGATAGCATTTTGGTGAAACAATGAACCAGGACTGAGTGTGGGTAGATTACCTGGGAACGTGGCTCTGGTGTTAGCCTGCCCATACAACTTCTATGACTATAAGTATAAACCTGTCTGTCGTGCACTCGTACAGGGCAGATTAGGCCAAGACATTCCACATGACCGATGCCCCAGCAAAGGAAAATACACATAAACATAAGGCTTGCATGGATTTAACAAAAAAACTAAAACGTTCGTTTGCTATTCTCAGTATTCACATAGTTAAAATCCTCTATCCGAAGACGATGTAATGAACATACGGTGAGATTAGGCATACTTGTCGATTTAACCCGTTCCAGGTCCCCAATGCCATTATAGAATGTTGCATTCATGTAATTTTCTCCTCTTGCACCATCCATGGGTGCTTGTAATCAGAGCTATTGCAATATTGGTCTTCAGAATCAATGCGAACTCACCAGCTTGTCTCAACACCGATCAGACACTGAGAGTGAGACAGTTGCTGTCAAAATCGATGTGCCGTTGCGTAACTAACCCATTCCAAGAAATCTGTACAGAAGCTGTGCCACGTGAGACTTACACATCAACGTAGAACATGTTTAATGTTGACCTTACTTTTCATAAGGAAATGTGATTTCTTAGACCAACGATCATCACCAGTCCCGGTGAGTTATATATACTAACCGTAAGGCGTAAGTAATTTATAGAGTGCACTCCATGTCAAGGAGTCATATCCAAACCTGGCGATCATAATCTAAGATCTTCCCCATTAAAATGAAACCGGCCATCGATGAGACTTACCGAGAATGACAAACGTTCCACTCATGATATGGAATTAGGACTCGAATCTTTCCATACGCCGATCACTCCATATGGTGTCTGTGCGATGACTACCTGCTGGGCTAACCGGATGTGGAACGTGGTACCAGCTGATACGTGCGAAGGGGAAGTAACTCTCCTGAGATCTTTGATGTAAACTTTCATTGCATCATGGGTATCCATGATTGCATCCAGTCAAAGATTATGATCCAGTGTAGTGAGGAAACTTTCAGCAATGTGTTTGTAAATCAATATCAGCACATATCAACGACATGTTTATGGTTCAAATTTTATCAAGTTTTTATCCAGTAAAAGTCTCATTATCTTGTGATCCCCAGCAAAGTTGTTGTGCATTTTCTTCGAGACACCGAGTGACCGTTGCCCATGGCATCAAAGACCCTATATACACTGATCTTTGATGGCATGATGTTCAGTTCAGTTCAGTTCAGTCTCTTAACCCTGAGATGGGTTGTTGAGGCACCACTGATGACTTTCGGACAATCTTCTTCCATCGATCTCTATCCTCTGTGGCTCGCTGTGAGACAGCAGAGGTCAAGCCTGTCCACGCTTTGATGTTGTCTTCCCACCTCTTTCTCTACCTGTCTCTCCATCTACCACCTGGTACGGTACCTTGCAGGATGGTCTTGGCCACCCCACTGCCTCTTGACACGTGACCGTACTACTTCAGCTTTCTGCTTTTCACGATTGAGAGCAGGTCTTCGTACTGTCCAAATGCTCTCCCGATCCTGTTGCTGACTTCCTCATTCGTGACATATGGTCTTTATATGAGATGTTCAGAATCTTGCGGTAGCATCTCATTTCCAGGGCTTGTATCCGTCTCTGTAGATCAGATGTGAGTGTCCAGGACTCGCATGCATACAAGAATACGGAGATGGCCAGCGTGCGCATGAGCCTGATCTTCGATGTGAGAGTGATATTTATGTCACGCCATATTGGCTTCAACTTTGCCAATGCTGCTGTTGTTTGTGCTATCCTGGACAGTATCTCTGGTTTGGACCCTTCACCAGTCACAATAGATCCCAGGTATTTGAAGTTGTTCACAGCTTCCAGTTTTTGGCCCTTCATTTTGATTTCCATTTTGAAGCCCCGAGGGTTGTTCGTCATCACCTTGGTCTTCTCGGCGCTGATCTCCATGCCATATGCCTGTGAGGTCTTGTCCAGGGGCTCAACAAGACCAGTCAGCTCCTCTTCACTTCCTGCTAATCCATCAATGTCATCAGCAAAACGTAAGTTGGTGATTTTCGATCTGCCACAGATGCTGATTGATCCTTCGTGGTCTGCTAGGGCATCAGTCAATATCCTTTCGAGGAAGAGGTTGAAGAGTGTGGGGGAGAGTAGACAGCCCTGTCTGACTCCGACCGTTGTGGTGAACCATTCGCCTGTGGTACCATTGAACAGGTCTGCGCTGGTCGCTCTGTCATAGAGATGTTCGACGACTTTGATGATCTTGGAGCTGATGTTGTAGCTTCTCATTGTGGTCCACAGCGCAGCATGCTAGACTCTGTGGCATGATGATGATGTGCAAATACAATAAACCATTGGATACGAAGAACAAAATGGTCGAACCGTTTCAACAGTACCTCCGTCGTCATTCTGACAGTCTATTACGACACACTTGTTTGCAAATGCCAGCTAAAATTATACACGAATATTTTTGGTTATAAAATGAAGGGTTCATTGTTCATCATTGGGGTAGAAATATTCATCTGTTAACACATCAAAACTTTAACACAAAATCAACCTTTAAAATCATGACTGCCATTGAAAATATGGTATTTTTCAGCCGGATTCTCGAAGCAGGGAAGGAAGAAGAAAATGGGGTGTGGGGGTGGAGGGGTTGTTGGGGGGGGGGGGGGGGGGGGGGGGCGCAGGTAGGAAGAAACTACAAATTTGTAGCATAAGGTGAGAGTGTGCTGAAAAGAGAGCAGGGAGAGAGAAAGAGACATGTAAGGAGTTGTACAGCAAGATATGATAATTATAGTGATGATTCATATGAATTGATTAGTGGGAGGGGAGTGGGTGTGTGGAGCATTTCAAATTCAGATGAGATGGCATACTAGTGTATCATTTTCAGCGCCAGGGCATTGATCACTGAGCTCAGTTACTTTGATTAACCAGGGACAATAGAGAGGTCCTCTGGTTGAATCAACAAAGTCTGAACACCTAGCCTATGGCTCTATTGATCAAAGTGACTAATTTACTTACTCTGTTCACTTTAGTACTTTATGTTTGGTGTGGGGATTACTGTGACATTATGCAACCATGTTACTCATTTTCACCTGACTATCTTGTCTCAAGTGTAACATGGCCAGAACCGAATGATGATGGAAGGATGGATGATCTTAAGGGTCTACTAGCCTTGTAGGCTATATTAGGCCACAACGTTAATAAATTTTACCAACTTTTAGCAATGGAATTCGCCCTATGTATAAAAACCGCTGGCGCTGAACCTCCAGGTTTTGGCATTTAAAAAAAAAACAATAAAGCTATGAGGACCTAAAAAAATCCTTCTTTCTCCTTCACCAATGTCCAATCTCCTCGAAATTACGTCACGTTATTTGACGTCAAATGATCACGTCACACATGCCAAAACGTCCCTTGAGTCAATACAATACAATACAATACAATAAAATACAATACAACTTTATTTGTCCCACAACAGGCAATTGAGGCAGCAATAAAATAATCAAATAATAATCATAGTAGAAGAACACATGAAATAATGTGATGGGATAGCTACATATGAAAAGAAACAGCACACTCGCACGCACACACACTTCCTGCAAACCTCAGCCTCCACAGCACATCACAGGCAACACCAACACAAGCAAGTATGCACAAGAACAAGCAAAAACATCTCACATCACAATCATCACCACAAGCACCACAGACCAGCAAAAATGTCAGAAAAAAAGAAGAAAAAAATGCAGCCGAAGGGAAACAATCCACCCAACACAAGTGGGCGAAAATCCAAAGCAACAGCACCAACTAAACCTAAGACCACAGCAAAAACAACAAGAACAACACATCTAACTAGTTCCGTCCCTTGCCTTCTTTGCAACACCAAAACGTACAAAAAGTCACTTTCTTTTCAAACCTCGATTCTGAAAATTTGATATATTCAATCGGACCTAACTTCCAGTAAGTGTGCAAAATGTCAAGGAAATCCGTCCAGTAGTTTTTGAGATATCAGCCGTTAAGTCGGGACTGACAGACTGTGTGTGAGTGTGTGTGTGTGTGTGTTTGTGTTTGTGTTTGTGTGTGTGTTTGTGTGTGTGTGTGTGTGTGTGTGTGTGTGTGTGTGTGTGTGTGTGTGTGTGTGTGTGTGTGTGTGTGTGTGTGTGTGTGTGTGTGACATTGTCCTTTGTGGAGACTTCAATGCTCGCACGGGAAGCGCTAACACGACATCAAATGTTGATATCAATGATATAAATAGTGACTTTTATGAAACTTCTAGGGAATCTGCCGATAAACATATAAACAATTTTGGGCGATCTCTACTTCAAATGTGCCTGGGCCATGATTTGAAAATCTTATGTGGTGGAGTACGGGCAGTGCTAGCCGTTTAGCCTTTCTCCTTCACGTGTAGTAAGAATCAAACTGCTTCTCCTCCCGGTTGTAGAGCCATCGATTGCATCATTTTATTAGTAGATTCATTTCTTGCAGTATCCCTAGTATGCATTCGTGTACTGTGCATTCCGTAGTTTTGTAGCGTTGTATAAGTTGGAGCCCTTTGTAAAGAAATTTACGTCGGAATATCAAAGAGTAGAGATGCGTTCCGCCCACCACCATCTGGGCATGTGGGGCATCCTAAATCTCCCAACAACTATCTGGGAAGAAATCCAAGAAAAGATACAAGGGTTAAAGGTGGTGCCTTAGCTGGCCAGAGCAGAGTGTTTATAGAAGGAGCGATAGTGCCTGTGGGAACAAAGGGAGAAGCCCTGTCAGATCAGAGGGAGAATGGAGTTGCGTTCAGAATATCTGGGGCTCTGGTTGGCACCTATGTGTGTTGGAGTGTGAAAGTAAAGGAATCTCTCATTGGTCAGAGGTTCTGGGACTCTCAGCCATTGAGAACGGAGGGGTGGAGCCAGAGGAGAGAATTGTTGGAGAGGGGAGAGAAGGAAAGGATAGAGGAATTCGGCAGGCGAACAGGGAAGGGACCGGACATGGTTTGTGTCGGGTGCCCTTGTATGCTGCTTTGTAAGGAAGAATAAAGGAGTTTGAAAAGTCACCAGTCCAACTTGTCCTCTCGATATCCCATCCACGCTACAACATCTACTGCCATGCTCGACAGCCACGCACCTACCACACTTAAATGGATATGTGACATAGTCACGAAAGCGGAGGCTACACTAAGGCCTATATCAGCTGTCACGGGTCCAGCACAGTTGATTACTTCATTGTGTCCAAAAATCTGCTTCCTATTACTCAAAG
This sequence comes from Theodoxus fluviatilis, assembly GCA_034096865.1. Taxonomy (NCBI): domain Eukaryota; kingdom Metazoa; phylum Mollusca; class Gastropoda; order Cycloneritida; family Neritidae; genus Theodoxus; species Theodoxus fluviatilis. The sequence continues at coordinate 19,995 of JAWQFJ010000577.1, forward strand.
CATCAAACTTGTGATAAATGAAATCTCATCTCATCTAGGAGTGAAACTGCAACTCGCTAGCAGTATTGGCTGGGCAGTTTCTCTTTTACATCTCAATGATGCTCATGTCGAAAAAATCATTTGGGATGAGGAGAAGGCTGAATCCTATCTACAAGGCCTATCACATGGTATATCAAACATTGACGAGATGACAATTTGCACATTGAGTGTCGACAAACTCACTGAAAGGCTTACAAAATGCATGGTGGAATCAGCAAATGACATGAAGAGAACCTTCACTTACAGAAATACCTCCAAAAACATAAGGCCAAAGTGGTTTGATGAAGATTGTCAAGCCCAAAAACGACAAGTACGGAATCTCCTTGTGAAATACACACGCACACGCAAAGACAAAAATAAGCAAACCTACACTGACAAAAGAAAATGCTATTAGAAATTTATTAAAACCAAAAGACAAGAATGCAAGGAGTCCATCGCTGGTGAACTCGCTGGTTAAGTTGCACAAAAACTCGACAACATTCTGGAAAGCCGTGAAGCGCGCCGCTGGCAAAAAAACCCACAATGCCAAACATAGACATATATATGTAGTTTATACACTTCAAATATTTGTATGACACAAGTAAACCAGACCAAGGAATACAATAGTCTGAATTGAATGACTCTGCCAGGGCTGTGCCTCATGAACCTATTAGACAAGAAGAAGCACGCTTCACAATTGGACGCCTCAAAAACTCGAAAACCGCAGGTCACGATGGAATTTTGAATTAAATGGTCAAGAGAGGCAGTGAGATCCTGGTACCTCGCCTGACTGTTGTTCAACAGAATCTTGTCCTCTTGCTTGTTCCCAAGAGAATGTGCAAAGTCTGTGATAATTGAGTGATCCCAACAAACCTGGTGTTTGGAACCCCCCCCCCCTAGCTAAAAATAGTTTGGAAACCCCCACCCCCACCCCCCACCCCCCGCTTGTTAAAAAAAGTTAGGAAAGTTCCCCCCCCCCCCCCACTTGCTAAAAAAAGATTGGAAACACCCCCCCCCCCGCTTGCTAAAATTTTTTTTGGAAACCCCCCCCCCCCCCCCCCCCAGCTAGCTAAAACTAGTTTGGAAACCCCCCCCCCCCCCCCCCCCACCCCGCTTGTTAAAATAAGATTGGAAACCCGCCCCTCCCCCCCCCCCCCCCCCCCCCGTTTTAAAAAAAACCCCCCCCCCCCCGCTTGCTAAAGAAAGATTGGCACCCCCCCCCCCCCCCCCCCCCCCCCCCGCAGATTCCTGACCAGGCAGCAATGGACCTCTACTCTGACCCATTCGTTCACAGCAAAGAAATTCGTCTGCTGTTCTATTTGACATAACAGATACACTTTCTTGTGTTGCGCGCGCACCCTCATTTACCCACCAATTAGTCCAAAGCCAAGTTGGTGGAGGACGCTCTATGATTGCCTAATTATAGAGGTATATCGTTGACAAGCTCCCTCAGCAAAGTGTTTAATACATATTGAAGACTAGATTAGAGGTATGGGCAGAAGAACACAACATACTATTAGAGGAACAAGTAGGCTTTAGAAAACGGTACAGCACTACCGACAACGTTTTTATCGTACACTCCCTAGTCCAAAAATACTTGAACAGAAGGCGAAAAATGTATAATGCGTTTGTAGACTTCACCAAAGCTTTCATCTGGTGAACAGAGATGTTATGTGGAGGATACTAAGTGACTATGGTTTGGATACAAACCTAATGAACATACTAAAATCTATATACCGCCATGTTGACTGTTGTTTACGATGGAGCGATCAGTCTACAGAGTGGTTTACGTCTTCCTGCGGCGTGAAGCAGGGCTGCGTTTTGAGTTCACTCCTATTTTCATGCGTAATCAACTCGGTGGCCTCTTACGTCAAAGCAAATGGAAAACATGGCGTACAACTGAAACCAAATGATGAACAGCTATATACATTATTGTTTGCTGATGATATAGTGTTGCTGTCTGACACAATAGTTGGCCTGTAGAATCAGTTGAGCCCTCAAAAAAGCAGCTGACAGGGTTGGTTTAAGAATCAGCAAAAACAAAACTAAGATAGTAGTATTGAGACGAGGCTGTCGCCTAGCGAGACACGAGAAATGGACCATAGGTAATGACAATATCGAAACATTACTAGCTACATATATCTTGGGCTAATCTTGTCTACAACACTATGCCCAAATGTATCCCTCAGAGAACTAGCAGACAGAGCTAAAACTGGTGTGATTCAACTCATCAGGACACTAAGAAGGATAGGATGCCTTTCTCCAAGTGTCTTTTTCAAAATGTTCGACACACAGATTCAACCAATTCTTTTATATGGTGCAGAGCTTTGGGGAACAGAGGCTTGTAATCCTATTGAAAAGGTGCATACATTTGCAATGAAGAAATTTATGAGTGTGTCCATTCGTACGCATAACTGCATGCTCTATGGTGAGACAGGAAGATTCCCTATTTGTATAAACGCCAAAACAAAATGTATTAAATACTGGCTTCGGTTGACGAGCTTACCTGCAAGCCAGTATCCCAAGAAGACTTACAAGCTCATGCTAACGGAAAATGAATTAGGATACAACAACTGGGCATCAAAAATCAGGAATCTCCTTTTTCATTATGGCTTTCATGACGTGTGGTTATCGCAGGGGGTCAGTAATGTCAAAGCATTCATAACAAGAAGGGCAAAGCCCATACGACTCACATGCTTGACCTTGACCTTTACATGACCTTGACCTTTACATGACCTTGATCTTCAGGTGACCTTCAAGGTCAAACAACTAAACCTAGCAATGACATCATACACTAAGAACTGCTTTACAATTTTTCCTACCAAATTCCATTCAAGGACATGCAACACAAAGCTGTTAATTCAAGACAAAGGAAGCACAATGGTGCTTATTGGCACTTTCTACCATGAGATATGGTCACTTTTAGTGGTTCACTACCCCATTTTGGTCACATTTCATTACGTTCAAAGTGATCTTGACCTTGATGATATGTGACCAAATGTGTCTCATAATGAAAGTATAACATGTGTACTACAATGTTATGAAGTTTGGAAGAGTTATCTTCCATAGTTCAGGGTCAAGGTCACTTCAAAATATGTATACAATCCAACTTTAAAGAGCTCCTGTGACCTTGACCTTGAAGCAAGGTCAATCAAACTGGTATCAAAAGATAGGGATTACTTTGCCCTATATACCATATATAGGTGAGGTATCCAATCTAAAAAACGTCAGAGAAAATTGAGAAAATGTGAAAAATGGCTGTTTTTTAGACAACATTTATGGCCCCTGCGACCTTGACCTTGAAGCAAGGTCAAGTCACTATGTATTTTTTTTGAGGCCTTGTCATCATACACCATCGTGTCAAATTGGGTGTTGATAGACTTAATAGTCTCCGAGAAAAATCCAACGTTAAAGTTTTTCACGGACGCCCGGACGCCCGGACGGACGACACGGGTGAGTACATAGACTCACTTTTGCTTCGCATGTGAGTCAAAAACATTCAAGGAAAGAGCGTTTGACTGTTATTAATCGCAGTGAGAGATATGAACTATATAGAATGTTCAAAAGTGAGCTACAGCTATCGAAATACTTACACATACTAGACAAAATAGTAGGCTATCCAGAAACGCATGCATAAGGTTTAGACTAGAAGTAAGTGGCATCCAAAGTGACAGAATGAGATATTGTTCTAAGGACGAAAACAATCTTCTAAAATGCCAGTTATGCAATGATGTGCCAAAGAAATAAAATACATGTTCTGCTTATTTGCCCCAGTTATGAAGCTCTCACAGCTAAATACCTTATCATTGACCAACAAAAAGGATTGACGGAAAATTTCAAATTAATGTTAAAAAGTGAAGATAAAATGTTATTCGTGGGCTAGCCACATACCTCTATCATGGAGAGAGAGAGAGAGAGAGAGAGAGAGAGAGAGAGAGACAGAGACAGAGAGAGAGAGACAGAGAGACAGAGACAGAGAGATACTCAGAGAGAGAGAGAGAGACAGATATATATATATATATATATATATATATATATATATATATATATATACTAGCCGCTTTGCGGCCAGGCAATGCGCAAAGCGTCAAAGCCACATACAAAGCCAACTTCTTCAGCCGCCATTTTGTTTATCTCATTACGTAACCATAACCAAAAATGTGTTCACAGATCTTCATCATTTGACTTTACCTACCCATACACCAAATTTCGGTCAAATCGGAGCACTTTGAGTTTTTGGCGGCCATCTTGTTTGTGCCCACTTCCGGTTACCATGGCGACACCTTTTTTTTAACTCCACCATGACCTGACCCCGGCCCACATCTAATCCCATACCAAGTTTTAAGTCGATGGGAACTCCTGTGTCTCAGGCGGCTTCTCCGCCTTCGACACAGTCGTCCATTGTTTAGTCTGCCGCCATTTTGTTTTTCTCGTGACGTAACCATGGTAACCAAAAAATTTGTTCACAGATCTTCATCATCTGACTTTACCTACCCACACACCAAATTTCGGTCAAATCGGAGCACTTTGAGTTTTCGGCGGCCATCTTGTTTGTGCCCACTTCCGGTTACCATGGCAACACCATTTTTTTAACCCCACGATGACCTGACCCCGGCCCACACCTAACCCCATACCAAGTTTCAAGTCGATCGGAATAAAACTTTGGAAACGTATAAGTGTCACACACACACACACACACACACACACACACACACACACACAGAACTCACTTATTGATACAGACTAGCCGCTTCGCGCCTAGGCACTGTGCAAAACGCCAAAGCCACATACAAAGCCAAATTCTTCAGCCGCCATTTTGTTTTTCTCATTACGTAACCATTATAACAAAATAAAAATTCGTTCACAGATCTTCATCATTTGACTTTATCTACCCACACACCAAATTTCGGTCAAATCTTTGAGTTTTCGGCGGCCATCTTGTTTGTCTCACTTCCGGTTACCATGGCAACACCAATTTTTAATCCCACCATGACCTGACCCCGGCCCACACCTAACCCCATACCAAGTTTTAAGTTGATGGGAACTCCTGTGTCTCAGGCGGCTTCGCCGCCTTCGACACAGTCGTCCAAATTATTCAGCCGCCATTTTGTTTTTCTCATTACGTAACCATGACATCCAAAAACGTTTTTAACAGATCTTCATCATTCGACTGTACCTACCCACACACCAAATTTCGGTCAAATCGGAGCACTTTGAGTTTTCGGCAGCCATCTTGTTTGTACCCACTTCCGGTTTCCCTGGCAACACCAATTTTTAATCCCACCATGACCTGACCCCGGCCTACACCTAACCCCATACCAAGTTTTAAGTCGATGGGAACTCCTGTGTCTCAGGCGGCTTCGCCGCCTTCGACACAGTCGTCCAAATTCTTCAGCCGCCATGTTGTTTTTTTCGTCACGTAACCATGGTAACCAAACAATTTGTTCACAGATCTTCATCATTCGACTGTACCTACCCACACACCAAATTTCGGTCAAATCGGAGCACTTGGAGTTTTCGGTGGCCATCTTGTTTGTGCCCACTTCCGGTTACCATGGCAACTCCATTTTTTTTAACCCCACCATGACCTGACCCCGGCCCACATCTAACCCCACACCAAGTTTCACCTACCCACACACCAAATTTCGGTCAAATCGGAGCACTTTGAGTTTTTGGTGGCCATCTTGTTTGTGCTCACTTCCGGTTACCATGGCAACACCATTTTTTAACCCCACCATGACCTGACCCCGGCCCACATTTAACCCATACCAAGTTTTCAGTCCATGGGAACTCCTGTGTCTCAGGCGGCTTTGCCGCCTTCGACACAGTCGTCCAAGTTCTTCAGCCGCCATCTTGTTTTTCTTGTCACGTAACCATGGTAACCAAATTTGTGCACAGATCTTCATCATTTGACTGTACCTACCTACACACCAAGTTTCGGTCAAATCGGAGCATTTTGAGTTTTCGGCCGCCATCTTGTTTGTGCCCACTTCCGGTTACCATGGCAACACCATTTTTTTTACCCCACGTTGACCTGACCCCGGTCCACACCTAACCCCATACCAAGTTTCAAGTCGATCGGAATAAAACTGTGGAAACGTATAAGTGTCACACACACAGACAGACAGACACACACACACACACACACAGACACACACACATACAGCGAAAAAATATATATACAGACAAGCCGCTTCGCGACCAGGCAATGCGCAAATCGTCAAAGCCACATACAAAGCCGCCATTTTGTTTATCTCATTACGTAACCATAACCAAAAATGTGTTCACATATCTTTATCATTTGACTTTACCAACCCACACACCAAATTTCGGTCAAATCGGAGCACTTTGAGGTTTCGGTGGCCATCTTGTTTGTGCCCACTTCCGGTTACCATGGCGACACCATTTTTTTAACCCCACCATGACCTGACCCCGGCCCACATCTAACCCCATACCAAGTTTTAAGTCGATGGGAACTCCTGTGTCTCAGGCGGCTTCGCCGCCTTCGACACAGTCGTCCATTGTTTACTCTGCCGCCATTTTGTTTTTCTCGTTACGTAACCATGATAACCATAAATTTAGTTCACAGATCTTCATCATTTGACTTGACCTACCCACACACCACATTTCGGTCAAATCAGAGAACTGTGAGTATTTGGCGGCCATCTTGTTTGTGCCCACTTCCGGTTACCATGGCGACACCTTTTTTTTAACGCCACCATGACCTGATCCCGGCCCACATCTAACCCCATACCAAGTTTTAAGTCGATGGGAACTCCTGTGTCTCAGGCGGTTCACCGCCTTCGACACAGTCGTCCATTGTTTACTCTGCCGCCATTTTGTTTTTCTCGTGACGTAACCGTGGTAACCAAAAAATTTGTTCACAGATCTTCATCATTTGACTTTACCAACCCACACACCAAATTTCAGTCAAATTGGAGCACTTTGAGTTTTTGGCGGCCATATTGTTTGTGTCCACTTCCGGTTACCATGGCAACGCCATTTTTTAAAACCCCACCATGACCTGACCCTGGCCCACATCTAACCCCATCACATGTTTTAAGTCGATGGGAACTCCTGTGTCTCAGGCGGCTTCGCCGCCTTTGACACAGTCGTCCATTGTTGACTCTGCTGCCATTTTGTTTTTCTCGTGACATAACCATGGTAACCAAAATTTTTTTTCACAGATCTTCATCATCTGAGGCGTGTTCAGGAGGCGCAGAGTACTCAGCGAGTTCGCGCGAGCTCACGCGAGCTCAAACTGCGCCCTCGTGAACAACACTGAACAAGTGTGCACACACCAAGATGGCGTCCAATGCTGACTTCGACTACCCACCGTCGTAAAAGCGTAATCTTCGAGGTGGCAATGCTCGAATTGGCTTCTGAATCGGTTGCACCGTTCGCCTCGTTACAGTGACACTCAGTTCAAATGTCATTTTCGGATGAACCGCACATCTGTTCAGATAAACAAGCTTCTTCATCATAACTTCTGCTTGTTCTTCGTTGTCGCACTCGTGATGAAAGCAGTAACATAAAAATTATCGTCTGCACAGGCGTGCAACCCCATTGATCTATAAATTTATATATGTATATTCCTGTTGCTCGTGACCCTCGTCTGTCTACAATGATCAAAGACGCTACATTAAAGGAGGGGACCGGTTGAAGTGTGTCGACTACGAAGACAACTGTCAAACACTGGACAAGGGACGTAATCATGATTGGACGCTGCTTTGTTACTTCCCTTTACGGTGGCGCTAGCCGGCTGATGGACAGTTTTTGTAATAAATTGACTCTGGTGAGAACCCAAACGAACAGAGCGATGATTCTTACCTGTTGTTACTCTTTCGTTCACATCATCCGGCACCAGGATGGTGTAACTTCGGCCCAGGTTGTGGTCGGCAAGGTTTAGTCGGACGAACACGCACGGCATTGTATCCGAGGAAGCCATTTTGGATTTCAAGGCGCGCCTGCTCAAAAATGGGATCGCGGTCAGTTCTCGAGCTCTCGGCGAGCTGACCTGTTCAGAAGAGAAGGGTTGGCGAGTTCGCGCGAGAGACCGCGATCACTCGCCCTCCTGAACACGCCTCTGACTTTACCTACCCACACACCAAATTTCGGTCAAATCGGAGCACTTTGAGTTTTCAGCGGCCATCTTGTTTGTGCCTACTTCCAGTTACCATGGCAACACCATTTTTTTAACCCCACCATGACCTGACCCGGGTCCACACCTAACCCCATACCAAGTTTCAAGTCGATCGGAATAAAACTGTGGCAACGTATGTGTGTCACACACACACACACAGACAGACAGCGAAAATATATAGAGATATATATATGAATATAAAATGGAACTTTGAAATTCTTTTTGTAATATAATGTGCTGAATGTGATGTTATCTAATGTCGTTCATTGCACTGAATCACAATATGATGAAATGTAGTGTAACCAGTGTGAGCAAAGTGCATTATATTAACTACTATTTCCCCATTGTACGGGCCGATGGCCTATCAATAAAATATTTCGTTCGTTCGTTCGTTTTTGCTTGTTTACCAAACAGCATGCATACAAGTACAGGTATCACCCTCTCCCCTCCCCATCTCCTGCAACACGCCATAGTTATTGGCCTTGACCTTGACGTTCGTCTTGAACACCAGACAATTTGGCATTAAATCCCACCACCAACTGTAATGAAAACGTGTTAATCTTTGGCAGACTTCTAGAATTTGTTTGTTCGACTTGCCAATCTTTCAAGGCATTGAGCTACACAAGAAAATCTCTAGTAGTAGTAGTGGCTCGAACAGCTTGTGGTCACGTACGCCATCCTAGAGTGGATTTGTGCACAGAAACAGGATTTCATACAAGACTGGGTTGCTGTGACTGAACACCACCACCAAGTTATAACTGAGGAAAGCATGTTGGGCTTGTGCTCATCGCTCCTCCATGCCAATTTCAGTAGTCTTGGGTCCAATCAGCATGGTCTTGTTTTCAGCATTTCCCCCGAGTGTGTGTGTGTGTGTGTGTGCGTGCGCGTGTGTGCACATGCATCTCCTTAGCAAATGGAAATATTGCAAACATTGGAGTGTCATCACTTCAATACCAATCCATGAACACCCAGGAGGAAAATCTTTCATTGTTATTATTTCTTTAAATACTTTATTGAGCCAGGCCTCCAAAATTTCAGTCAACTGTGCTAATAAACAAAGATGAACAATAGTGCAAAGATAATTATCCCCTTGTTCTTTGACTGACAAACTGTAGACAACAAAAAGTAAAAATTTTATAGCTTTATTCAATAATTTGAATGGAAGATCAGTGACACTGGCTTTCATCATGCCGCTAACTACTGATTGGACTACATAGGGCTACATACTAAAGCTTACTTACATACATACGTTTTCATGAAGATGGTCACTGCCTGAACTGGCATACAGACCACAATGAGGTTTGTTGCCCATAGGAAGATTGATAAACTTGATCAAAAGAAAATCAAACCAAGGGCCATACAAATAACACACTTGAAAAGAAAAGAAGTTATAGGGATAAAAGTCATTGTTACATTAGTAAACTTATTTCAATGGTTCATTCATTTTTTTTTTACATTCCAAGATGCTATGCATAGATCTCATGTTTGAAGTTTCACAATGCAGCTGTGCTCCCTGCATTCACAGACATCAAGGAGAAAAACTCCAGGACCAAACACAAGGACATGACAAACAGATCCACAATTCACAATGACAAACTACAAAAACAAAAGTGGCATCAAAACACATGATTATGAGCAGCATGCAAGTGTCCCATGGTGATTACATCATCGGACCAAATCGCACTGTACGATGAGTTGCAGCCGATTCACCTGGAAGCATCAGCAGAAGCCCCGAGGACTCGAGACAAAGAAGGACAGTTCACTCATCCTTGGTGAAACCTGGTGCTTCATAACTCAACACACCAAGCCTCTTCCTCCATGCTGTAAACCACAAGACACCAATACAACACAAAAAAGATGAATGCCACTGATGTCTACAATGATGGGCTTTCTCCAGTTAAAACTGATGTGTTACACATTCTAGTCACAAAAATCATGTGCAAAATGAATAACACCTGCCACAATAGAAAATTGGAGGCAAAAATGGACATTGAGGAAATAAAGCAGCTATTCGGAACTTCACAATGACACAAAAAAGTGCAGTGAACACTCTAATTTGTCAAGATCCAGGGCAAATAAAACTTCTTTTCGTCTGGTGGGGAACCCATGATCATATGATGCATTACTCATTCACTCATGGAAATTATAAAAAAATTACTCACACAAAATCCCTAACCCCAGCAAAACTTCTGCATTTTTTATAAGCATGGTGACATACTTTGAGAAACAGTGACCTAGATTCTGGCCATTACTGGGTATGGATGATTCTGCCATGCAGAGCTTTGCAGTGATAGGCAGGCATGGAGGGACTAAATGCAAATACTTCCTCTTACAGTGAAGCCTAGTGACATGCCAAGGCAAATGGGATGGGACCAGCTGCAGTCTCTCAGCTCCACGAGGGTCAAAAACATCAACTGGTGTGGCAACAAGTAACTTTGCCAGAGCAGCTCCAACCCCCCCCCCCCCCCCCCCCCCCCCGTTCCCCTCAATCAGCTTGGCTTTTGGGGCCTGCTCCAGTATGAACATTCAACATTAACATTCAAGCTCAGAATTTGGTGCAGCTGATACAGTCTACAAGTGTTCCGGAATGGTACAAAGTCCCTTTGATTGTATTCAAATAGAGCCAGACCACCAGCATTGTGGGTCCTTGTAGGCCAGAGTAGATCTGAGGGTTCATCACCTTTCTAAAAAAAATGTTCGTCAGTAACCTTTCCTTATAATGGGGAAGAAAAAACCCCAGTAGTGCATGATCTTCCATGTGTTTTTATTTCTTTGTGAGAATGCACTGGCCAACATCATTTCTTGCAAGTGTGCAGAAAATGTCCATGCTTCATTCTACAGCCCTTCAATATCCTTTAGAAGGATGTCTATCCGAAATAAATGCAGACATTTCATAAGTGAAAAAAATTCAGACATTTTGATATACAAGCTGTCAAAGAAGGTTTCACACCCCCATCCCATCATCAAATAAAAAACTCAAGGAATGTTGAGTACTTGAGTACTTCACAGACTTTATTCTTCAAAATTACATCAAAACCATTTTTCATACCTTCAGATCTACCTCTCATTTGACAATAATCCAGGGATAGAAGCCATCTTGTCCGATCCGATGCATTGTTGCTCCACATTTGTTACACATAAAGTTTCCAAGCACTATAGCTGTGGCAGCCAACCAGGATAGATTCAAGATGAACTGACATGCCAAGTTCCAGATTGTCCGTATGGATGTCAGTTGAATGACATGCACCACCAGAGCTTGGCAAAACAGAGGTCCCAGATGTAGTGTAATACTGAAGCATTCACACGTCAAGATAAAACAATGTGTAGATCATCAGTATTGGGATACGCCTATGCCCAAAATGCCCAGAAAAAAGGAGTTGTTGTTAGCCATTTCTGTGCACAATAAGCAATTGTAAAAAGCTGAAACAAGTTTGGTAATGAGAACCTAGTATTTCAATGTGATAGGTTACAGTAAAACTTCATGTATAACTTTAAATGATATTGTGGAAGATACTAGAAACAACAACCACCAAAAAAAAAGAACAAAATTTTAAAACTTTCTTGAAAACTCGGAGCATGTCTCAAGATCCTTAAGTGAGAACTTTCTTGCTTCAAAAGTCCTGCCACCCATGCTGTCCAAGCACTGTTGGAGCATGCACACTTACCGCTATGCTCTTTAGAGAGCAAGGCCCAACAGAGCAGATCAACATTCACCAACCTGCTTCACCACCCCCACATGGCCCTCAACACTCCAAGAAGATAAGTACAAAAACAGGCCAGGTTAGGCAGACCAAAATGAATAGGGTTCATACAATTACAGTGATGGTAGTGTACATATGACATTGTATGATGAGAGAAAAATAAAGGAAAAGGATGCAATGTTAAAAATAGCTCAGATGATCATGGTACTGCAAATCTAGCCATTGTCTGCTATCTACCCAGACAGCACAGCACAGCACAGCCATTCAGCCCCAAGAAGAGTTCTCTCTCTACACAGGTTTGACATCTGCAATGTCAAATCATTGTCTATGAGTGAGCAACCAGCACTCAGTTACAATCTTTGCAGCCTTGGCTTAAGTCTCCCGTCACTAGTTCCCATCTCCACCATCTAGTTTTCATTTGAGTCACACCTCAGAGCTCCACCCCCATCTGTACCCACGCTACCTCCACAGTCAACCCTCGCAATCAGCAGCACATCTAGTCCCAGCAACTTCATTCACAGGTGTGGTCCCCAGTGGATATGATGAATGGGACTGTTCATTAACACTTTTAGCTCCCAAACTTCAAAGCAAGACTCCATCTGTAATCTGTTGAGAAGAAACAGAAAGCCATGAACGAGACCACAGTAGGATGAGGAGAGATGCTGGGGAAGTAGAGATGAACAGGGGTATACAAGCAGAGTGTATGACAGATGCGCACCATAAGCAGAGATAGATACAAAGCCATTTCTCTGGCTAATACAGGCAGATCAGGAATTACAGGGTAACATTGTTGCTGCCATTGTGTGTTATGCTCACAGGAGACATTTACTCCTGGCCAACTCGATACAACATGTTCAAAGGTAATTTTTATCCCTTGTCCATAAAAATTTAATCCCCCCCCCCCCCCCCCCCCCAATCAAAAGTTTAAACCATTTATTAAACTCACCTTATCATGATACTACAAAGAGCACAGGAAAACTTTATAAAGTTATTTTCATGCGTTTTTTCAACATGACACTTAACTTTTGGTAGTTAGCCTGATTGATGATAAAATATGTTTGTTTATGTTCTCTACTCATTCCATTACAAGTCCATTTACTGGTCAAATGTCAAAAATAAAACTCTGAAGATATCCATTGTGCTTTCTGCATTATAAATTATTCTTCCTCACAAAAAATTATTTTTAACAGTTTATGTTCTTAGGATATCAACACCTACTTGCTAGCAAGCTATGCTTGTATAGCCTACTATTATCTGTCTGCTTCGGCATGACCGTCAGCAAACTATCAAGAGGATGGACAACCAGTGCACCCAACACCATAGCAAGATGCTGGGTGTGTGGGGCTGAGTGGGAGAGCTTGTCCCCACCTCTCCAGTGCTGGGAAGCTTGCCTCATGTGCGCCACAAACACAACAGAGGTGGCTCTGCATGCAGATGCAGCTTTCTAGGGTTGAGTCAACAAGGGGCAGGAAGACCTCTATGAAATGACAAAGCCTGTGGGGCCCGACTTCCCTCCTCTGGCCCGTCCTGCCAGTCAGGTCAGAGTGCATTTGTGCCAGGGATGAGCATGGAGCAGACAAAGTTCTAGGAGGCCAGTGTTGCATTACAGACAGCAAAGATGGCAGTTATCCATACTCCTAGAGTGCTGTCTGCCTCATAAGAATTACTTACAGAGTAGAAGAATAAAATCAAGAGGATCAGCATTTGCAGCAAATATGTTAAAAAATATCATAGCAGAATATCTGCCCCTTCTTTTGATTACATTAGATCAAACACATACAAGCTAACAATAAAAGACGATGACATCTGCTATTGATAAGCCCGGGGTGGAACATGCATGACTGATTAACACATCGTCTCTCACAAGGGCACTGTTGCTTTTTCTACAGCATTTAACCATTCACTGCTAAAAATCTACTCTGAGCTAAGAATGAGTATGATACATGAAATCAATGGTCAAGAGAATGAATGAATCATGCACTTCTACCCACAATTTTCTGGGTGCAACTGGGCTTACATTACACATGGCTCAAAGGTGAGAGCATCTGTGTAAAATCCAATCTCCCATCACAGGAAAAAAAAAAATCCATCAAATGTGTATATGAACATATTTTGAGAGGCATGGCAGGTTTCCCCTCAAAAGCACTCCTTTCTATACAAGCATGCCACTGCTCAGTCATCACACCCTCGTGTCTAAAACTGGAGGTTCCAACTTTGTTCTACAGAGGGAGTACAGAGCCCAAAGAACATCCAGGTGTAGAGCCATTCCATCCCGTGTCAAGTCCACTTCCAACAGTCTTCAGAAGGCTGGCCTGTCCTGGCCAACATGTTATGGGAAATGCCATCAAGGCTGCATTCTTACCAGACCATCTCAACGCATCAGCAGGGCTGCAATGACCGCGACAAGTTACCATTTCTGAAGCATTCATGACAACACAAGTGACAAGGAGCACTCAGGTTCCTGAGGCAGCCTATCCCAGGGTGACCTCTCAAAATTAGGGGGGAAAAAAAAGAAGGAAAAAAAAAGCCTTTGGTATGGTTAAGCTACTAGACGCGGACAAGAGGGAAAACTTGGACCAAACAATGTGCTGCAGTCTCCAACTTGAGCAGCCTTCATCCACAGCATGCCCGTGCTGCTGAAGAGGCCATGGACGAGGTTCCATCGTCTGGTGCTTGATTCCAGCAGTGCTACCAGTGGTTCTACCGAGCCTTACTTGCAACAATATAATAGTCCTGGCATCCACAATCTTTCTGATGCCGCATTATGGCAACCAATCATGAAAACAGCCATCTCCACGTAAATGTCTTAATTCTCACCATCAGTCTTTGAATTCCATTCCAATTAATTTCTCATCCCAGGCAACTGCACTCAACTCTAAAGGGCAGCTGAGCCTACCAGGACAATCACTTGGGCACTTCAACTTGTCTTCCTTAAAAACCCAACTCCCAACCCGCCTCCTAAACCCTAAGCCCCCTCAAAGACTCACTGCAGCAAACAGCAGGCAAGTCCATCTAGCGCACCACCGACCTCCACTGCCTTCTAGCCACCCCGCGTCTTTCCAGTCCGGGAACTGCAGCTGCTCAGTCTGTCCAGAAGATGACTTCCTAAGTAACTTTGCAATGGTAGAAGAGGAAAGCTGGGAATTCAGCGAGAAGAGGGTTTGAGGAGGCGCTACCCCCCTCCTCATTTCTGTCTTCCTAGTGCACATCGGAGCTCTCCACTTTGGTCATGTGGTTGGTTGAGTCGGTGAGGGGGGTGTGGGCCGTGCTGTGGGGGGCGGGGTGAGAGACAGCAGGGTGGGGGTCCACTGTGGTGGAGTGCACACTCATGGCCGCTGCAGCTGCTGCTGCCGGGTTGAAGGGGTAGCCTGCCCCATTGATGGTCTCAGGATACCCAGCCGGAGGGAAAGGGTAGCGCATTGCCCCGGCTGCAAGCATAAAGCAGCAGCCATGTCACACCAACCTCTCAAGGGTACAGCACAGGGATGAAGGGAATGGCTGATGCGTCAAATGTGAAGACAAGGCAACTGGGCTTGCAATCTGGAAGCAGCATGGACGGGTGAACAGATGGGGAAGATGGATGGATGGATGGATGGATGATGAAATTAGTTCATCTTCATTCACTAAGTAGTGATCATAAGGGTGTGTTCAATGAATTTTAGGATGCAGACCTGGTTACCCCAAATTTTTCCTGTGCGTACTCACTGGTTCAGATATGCGTATTTAAAAAAAAAAAAGTGTGTATTTTTTGCGCGGACCGACATTTCAAAAATGCAGCTATTGGTTTGCACAATGATACTCCGCAGTCAGTCAACGACACCAAAACAAAATTTGAAGTGGCAATGCAAGTGAAGAGTTAACTGCCCCTTGACCACACACACACTCGATCTGCCTTATGGTGGCCGCCACCCCGCCTGACGTACTGACTTTGCCTGTCCGGGGAGTTTCACCGACATTACTGTTACACTGTTCATGTTCGCAACTAGAGCATCACACACACAGTAGGCCTATTCAAACGTATCCAAGCGGCTAAACAATCAAAATCGCAATTCAACTGCGCAAATTAATCTTCTCTGAAGAAACGGTGATGCTACCGAAACGCATTCAATCAAAAGTTTGAGCAGCAGTCGAAAGGCAAAAGGAACGCTAGAAAGGGTTCTGTCAAAGAGTTCTGGGAGCACAGGGCAGCCGTCGTGCTGCAGATAACCGAATAAATAAACACGAACAATGTGGAGCAATCACACTGTGAAAAGTGCGGTGGTCACTGGCCCTAGGCCTGTGGAACCCGCAGTCACTCTCCGCAGTCATCTCCCGACCTGGATGAGGCAAGGACACAGAAGGCATTGTTTTACCTAAACCCGGACATGTTACTTTTTGTCACGTTTGTGTCCAACATCAGCGTCGGGCCCTGGAGTTAGGTCGCAGGGACCACCCGTTGAGAGTCAAACGTGGGATGGAGTTATGATATTGATATATCCAACCACGCAGTTGGGTATATAAACCGTACGAGGCCGTACAGCTACCTACCCAAAAAATTCGGTAGCCGTACCGCACGGCTACGGAACCTCTTCCAAGAAAATGTGCTTACCGTATATCCTCCAGGAACTTGAAGTGATCAAGCCTATGATTTTCAGTACAGTGCAGGTTGGATAAAACAACCAAGAAATACACACACACACACACACACACACACACACACACACACACAAATACACACACACACATAGAGGGAAAGTGTGAGAGAAAGACAGAAAGTGAGAGAAAGAGAGAGAGAGAGAGAGAGAGAGAGAGAGAGAGAGAGAGAGAGAGAGAGAGAGAGAGAGAGAGAGAGAGAGAGAGAAACAAACAGACAGACAGACAGACAGACATACAGACAGAGACAGAGAAGAGAGAGGCAGACAGACAGAGACAGAGAAGAGAGAGGAAGAGAGAGGCAGAGAGAGAGAGAGAGAGAGAGAGAGAGAGAGAGAGAGAGAGAGAGAGAGGCAGACAGAGAGAGAGAGAGAGAGAGAGAGAGAGAGAGAGAGAGAGAGAGAGAGAGAGAGAGAGAGACTCAAACTTCAACGGAAACAGGGCCTGTATCCAGAACGGCGAGTTATTTTAACCCCGATTTATCTCTAAAGTAAACTCAGAGGATTCCAACTGTCTGTTCCGCTCTGCCTTGGCTGGAACACCGTTCTGGATATGGGCCACGAGTGCCAGACGTGGACTTTATCGCGCGAAATTGCACATTTAGGAATACGCAAAAGCTGCATTTTTTTCGGCGTATTTTTTCAGAGGCATGCGTAATTTTCGTATTCCATTTTTTCTTGCGTATTAATACGCAAAATTCGTACGGGTACCCAGGTCTGAGGATGGATACAGAATGACTGAAGTGGTATCTGAATGAATGGATGCATGGACGGATGGATGTGCAAGACGTATTACTGCAGTATCTACTATGCTCAAAAAGTGACCTCAGATCTCTTCTCCACTGCATTTCCTCTGCAGGTCAACTGATGCAGTTGACAAGAGAGAATGCGAAGGAGGGACAGATCAGCTTCACCAAGCTGCTGATAACCACAAATGCCCCATTTGCATGCAGAGCAGGCTGAACAAAAATCATTTGCAAACTTGCATGCCTGTGCTGGTGGGAGAGAAATATTCCTTGTTGACACAGTTGCGTAGACTGTCTGGGATGCGGCCCAAGATTGCTCGTCGTATCTCGCCTGCAGCCATTTCTCGAAGCTCGGTGACACTTTGCTCACTGTAGAAGGCGGAGTGTGGTGTGCAGATCAGGTTTGGACATTCCTTCAGAGGACCTGCAGGAATGAGAAGAAATTCATTTCCTCACAGTTTGTGCCAAACATGCATAAAACATGTTCTAAAATACAAATCTTAAGTTCAGCAATGCAGATTTCATTGCAGGCATCATCATCATCATCATCTAAAAAACAAAGCAAAAATCACGGCACTTGAACACCGACATGCCCAACCAGGTTCAGATTTTGCTCACCAGTTAAAGAAATGACCAGTAAAAATGATGACAAGTGGAAGCAAGAGCAGGATGCTGAGAGTTTTACCAGTCTAGGTTTTAACAACACTCGATGAACCTTGTAAGGCATACAGTATAGAATCTATTGGCACCTAGGTATTGTGTGTCAAGACGCAATTATTCCTTCATAGCAACCAACAACTATTGTGACACTCGCCAAAAAATCCATGCCAAGTCCTCAGAAACGAGGCACTCCAGGCCATATGGTTTTCAACTGCAGCAATATATTTGCTGAGTGCTTTCACCCAGTAGCAATCAGTCAAAGCAAACAGCTGAGCATCACTTCTTCCCATCAAACATCAGCTTCACTTCAAGCTGTAGTCATCACAAAAGAGCTGCTGTCATTTGCAAACAAGAAGAGCAAAGCCCATACGACTCACATGGTTGACCTTGACCTTTATATGACCTTGACCTTCAGGTGACCTTCAAGGTCAAACAACTAAACCTACCAATGACATCATACACAAAGAAATGTTTTACACATTTTCCTACCAAAATACATGTGACCTTGACCCAAGGTCAAGGTCATCCAAGGTCATGCAACACAAAGCTGTTAATTCAAGACATAGGAAGCACAATGGTGCTTATTGGCACTTTCTACCATGAGATATAGTCACTTTTAGTGGTTCACTACCCCATTTTGGTCACATTTCATAAGGGTCAAAGTGACCTTGACCTTGATGATATGTGACCAAATGTGTCTCATGATGAAAGTATAACATGTGCCCCACATAATTATTAAGTTTGAAACAGTTATCTTCCATAGTTCAGGGTCAAGGTCACTTCAAAATATGTATACAATCCAACTTTGAAGAGCTCCTGTGACCTTGACCTTGAAGCAAGGTCAACCAAACTGGTATCAAAAGATAGGGCTTGCTTTGACCTATATACCACTTGTAGCTAAGGTCGCCATTCTCAATAACGTGGGAGAAAATTGGGAAAATGTGAAAAATGACTGTTTTTGAGACCACATTTATGGCTCCTGTGACCTTGACCTTGAAGCAAGGTCAAGTCACTATGTATGTTTTTTGAGGCCTTGTCATCATACACCATCATGCCACATTTGGTGTTGATAGACTTAATAGTCTCCGAGAAAAATCCAACGTTTAAGTTTTTTACGGACGCCCGGACGGACGGACGCCCGGACGGACGCCCGGACGGACGGACGCCCGGACGGACGACACGGCTCAGTACATAGACTCACTTTTGCTTCGCATGTGAGTCAAAAATGAGCCATATCTCACACAGTAGGGTGAAGCGCAGATGGGACACTTCAAATACAGATGGGACACCTCACAGACAGATGGGACACTTCAAATACAGATGGGACACCTCAAATACAGATGGGACACCTCACAGACAGATGGGACACCTCAAAGACAGATGGGACACCTCACAGACAGATGGGACACCTCAAAGACAGATGGGACACCTCACAGACAGATGGGACACCTCAAAGACAGATGGGACACCTCAAAGACAGATGGGACACCTCAAAGACAGATGGGACACCTCACAGACAGATGGGACACCTCACCGACACATAGGACACCTCAAAGATGGGATACCTCACAGACAGACAGGACACCTCACAGACAGATGGGACACCTCAAAGACAGACGGGACACCTCACAGACAGATGGGACATCTCACAGACAGATGGGACACCTCACAGACAGATGGGACACCTCACAGACAGATAGGACGCTTCACAGATATATAGAACACATCAAAGACGGGACACCTCATAGACAGATGGGACACCTCACAGACCGACGGGACCTCACAGACTGACGGGACACCTCACAGACAGATGGGACACCTCACCGACACATAGGACACCTCAAAGATGGGATACCTCACAGACAGACAGGACACCTCACAGACAGATGGGACACCTCAAAGACAGACGGGACACCTCACAGACAGATGGGACATCTCACAGAGATGGGACACCTCACAGACAGATGGGACACCTCACAGACAGATAGGACGCTTCACAGATATATAGAACACATCAAAGACGGGACACCTCATAGACAGATGGGACACCTCATAGACAGATGGGACACCTCACAGACAGATGGGACACCTCACCGACACATAGGACACCTCAAAGATGGGATACCTCACAGACAGACAGGACACCTCACAGACAGATGGGACACCTCAAAGACAGACGGGACACCTCACAGACCGACGGGACCTCACAGACTGACGGGACACCTCACAGACAGATGGGACACCTCACAGACAGATGGGACATCTCACAGACAGATGGGACACCTCACAGACAGATGGGACACCTCACAGACAGACGGGACACCTCACAGACCGACGGGACCTCACAGACAGACGGGACACCTCACAGACCGACGGGACCTCACAGACCGACGGGACACCTCACAGACCGACGGGACCTCACAGACCGACGGGACACCTCACAGACAAACAGGACACCTCACAGACAGATGGGACACCTCACAGACAGATGGGACACCTCACAGACACATGGGACACCTCAGACATATAGGACACCTCAAAGATGGGACACCTCACAGACAGATGGGACACCTCACAGACAAACGGGACACTTCACAGACAGACGGGACACCTCAAAGACACATGGGACACCTAAAAGACAGATGGGACACCTCCCAAACGGGACACCCGACAGACAGGACACCCCACAGACAGACGGGACACCTCACAGACAGACGGGACACCTCACAGACCGACGGGACCTCACAGACTGACGGGACACCTCACAGATGGAACACCTCATAGACAGATGGGACACCTCAAAGATGGATGGGACACCTCAGCGTCAAATTCAATCCGAACTTGTCAGCAGAGCTCCAATATTGTCAAATCATCTCCACAGGACATTTGCACCTTCGCCGAATCTGGAGTGTTAGAGTTTGCCTGATAGAGAACACTGCAGCAACTCTGATTGTGACTCATCTTGTCACTTTTTGACTGCAATAGCCTTCTAACTGCAGCAACTAGTGGGCCGATACAGAGACTGCAACATCTTCAGAACTCTGCGGCAAGAGTGGTAAAGCAACAGCCAAGATGGGCTCACGTGACTACAATTCTCCTTACCAGTTCGACAGCAATCGGAATTTAAAACTCTTTCCATCGTTTTCAAGGGTGCAACTGATCAGGCTCCATCCTACCTCTCGGAGCTGGTAGAGTCTCATAATCCCACATCCTCAAACCGACAACTGCTTCGTGCCACAAACAAGACTGAACAAGAAGGGCAAAGCCCATACGACTCACATGCTTGACCTTGACATGACATTGACCTTGACATGACATTGACCTTCAGGTGACCTTCAAGGTCACGGTCAAACAACTAAACCTAGCAATGAAATCATACACTAAGAACTGCTTTACACATTTTTCCTACCAAACTACATGTGACCTTGAACCAAGGTCATCCAAGGTCATGCAACACAAAGCTGTTAATTGAAGACATAGGAAGCACAATGGTGCTTATTGGCACTTTCTACCATTGAGATATGGTCACTTTTAGTGGTTCACTACCCATTATGGTCACATTTCTTAAGGGTCAAAGTGACCTTGACCTTGATATGTGACCAAATGTGTCTCATGATGAAAGTATAACATGTGTACTACAATGTTATGAAGTTTGGAAGAGTTATCTTTCATAGTTCAGGGTCAAGGTCACTTCAAAATATGTATACAATCCAAATTTAAAGAGGTCTGTGACCTTGACCTTGAAGCAAGGTCAATCAAACTGGTATCAAAAGATAGGGACTACTTTGCCCTATACACCATATATAGGTCAGGTATCCAATCTCAAAAACTTCAGAGAAAATTGGGAAAATGTGAAAAATGACTTTTTTAGACAACATTTATGGCCCCTGCGACCTTGACCTTGAAGCAAGGTCAAGTCACTGTGTATGTTTTTTGACGCCTTGTCATCATACACCATCATGCCAAATTGGGTGTTGATAGACTTAATAGTCTCCGAGAAAAATCCAACGTTAAAGTCTTTCACGGACGCCCGGACGGCCGACACAGGTGAGTGAGTATTTTGCTTCGCATGTGAGTAAAAAACTATGGCGATAGATCACTTAGTGTTGTGGGACCCAGACTGTGGAACCATCTTCTTGAGTCACTGAAGTCAGGTCTGCATTTAGCTGCCTTCAAAACTGACTTCAAGACTTTATTTCACAATGTCGCTCCATGAGCACATTCTGTGATGGCACAAAACAAATGAAAATACATACATATATACAAAGACAGATGGGACACCTCAAAGACAGACGGGACACCTCAAAGACAGATGAGACATCTCAAAGACAGATGGGACACCTCAAAGACAGATGAGACACCTCAAAGACAGATGGGATACCTCAAAGACAGATGGGACACCTCAAAGACAGATGGGACACCTCAAAGACAGATGAGACACCTCAAAGACAGATGAGACACCTCAAAGACAGATGGGACACCTCAAAGACAGATGGGACACCTCAAAGACAGATGGGACACCTCTAAGGCAGATGGGACACCTCTAAGGCAGATAGATGGGACACCTCTAAGGCAGATAGATGGGACACCTCTAAGGCAGATAGATGGGACACCTCTAAGGCAGATAGATGGGACACCTCTAAGGCAGATAGATGGGACACCTCTAAGGCAGATGGGACACCTCTAAGGCAGATAGATGGGACACCTCTAAGGCAGATAGATGGGACACCTCTAAGGCAGATAGATGGGACACCTCAAAGACACAAAAAGACTTAGTGGAGAGTGGTAGAACACTGCAGAACATGGGAGACCCAAGTTGTTTTCTTTCTAGTGACAGATTACTTTCTAGTGACAGATTACTTTCTAGAGACAGATTACTTTCTAGAGACAGATTACTTTCTAGAGACAGATTACTTTCTAGAGACAGATTACTTTCTAGAGACAGATTACTTTCTAGTGACAGATTACTTTCTAGAGACAGATTACTTTCTAGAGACAGATTACTTTCTAGTGACAGATTACTTTCTAGTGACAGATTACTTTCTAGTGACAGATTACTTTCTAGTGACAGATTACTTTCTAGTGACAGATTACTTTCTAGTGACAGATTACTTTCTAGTGACAGATTACTTTCTAGAGACAGATTACTTTCTAGAGACAGATTACTTTCTAGAGACAGATTACTTTCTAGAGACAGATTACTTTCTAGTGACAGATTAGCCCCCTGGAACTCACTGGAAGCCAGGTTGAATGGCTCATTTTCATGGACGTCCAAGGCGGCTGCTCGGATTCTCCCATCTTTCAAAGCTGCTGCCAAGGCATGTTCATCAACCAGTCCTCCCCTTGCAGTGTTGATGAGAAACGCTCCTGCAACAACAACAGTCACTCACCACATCAAAACCCACCAAATAATGTCACAGTAAATTCATAAGAACAAAAACAACTGCTGCAGCACCAGCAGCAGCAACATGAAAATAATAACATTAAATACTAGTAAAGATAAAGAAATAAAAGAATTACAAAGGACTCATATGAGGAAAAAAACAACCAGCATACATATATTTATACATTATCTAAAATCCATGAAAGACCGTTGCCATTTTCCCTAGTGTTATCGCCAGGTCTTCAAATCCCATCCCTGAAATGCTGCAGTCCTTAACCCTTTTCTGACTACTGTCGCCAAATAAAGAATAGCACCCACCTCCTGGGGTTGCCAAAACAAAACAGCCAAAATATGGGTGGTGTTAGCAAAATAATAACTGCTTCCTTATCACTGGCTCAATCATCATGAAACTTTGGGATCTGACACAGAACTTATGTAGGCTCATCATCATGTGTTTTTTTCCCCATAGTTTCCATGGAAACTACAAGGCAGCCATATTGCAAAGGGGAATAATTACTGAAAATTTGTATTTAATCCTGTTCACAGCTGATTTGTATAACATTTACAGCCCTAAATAACTGTTTTTCACTCTAAAACATAAGTTTGACATATCTACAATACAAACAATGCAGTCAGTAGGAAATAATTTATTCAAAATAATTTAGACAGCTCCATAAATGCAGGAGTGCAAAGGCATCGAATTTGCAACATTACAGCACCAAGTAGGTTATCCACATAATTAACTATAGCCTCTACATTTCTGGCTCAATCTTTTTGAAACTTTAGAATATAACAGGAAAATGGTTTATGCTTCTCATGCAAGTGTTTTTATCTTGGTTGCCATGGAAACCATGGGCAGCCATATTGCAAAGGGGAATAATTACAGAAAAATGTGATAAAAATGCAAATCAAAGCTGATTTATACTAAAATCACAACAGCAATTTACTACTTTTCACTCAGAAACAAAAGTATGACATATTGGCAGCACATAAAACACATTCAGCATGGAAAATATTTGTTCATCATAATGTGGACAGCTGCACAAATGCGGTGGTGCAAAGGCATCGAATTTGCAACATTACAGCACCAAGTAGGTAGTCCACATAATTAACTATAGCCTCTATATTTCAGGCTCAATCTTCTTGAATACTTTAGAATATAACAGGAAAATGGTTCATGCTTCTCATGCAAGTGTTTTTATCTTGGTTGCCATGGAAACCATGGGGCAGCCATATTGCAAAGGGGAATAATTACAGAAAAAAAGGTTAAAAATGCAAATCAAAGTTGATTTATACTAAAATCACTGCTGCAAATAACTAGTTTTCACACCAACATACAATTTAGGAAGTTTGCAGCACAAAATTACACAAAGGATTCTTGAAATGAAATGACATCACTAATGCAGCCCTTCCAACACCAGAAGTATTATTCGGTCTGCAGTAGAGCGAGTCTCCCTGGTCTAGTGGTTGTGCACCATTTCTAATGGTTTATATGAGATTCTTTTCATGCATAATGGATTATGTAGCACATAAAGATTATACATGCAAATGCAACATTCTTGCACTGATATTGTACTGTTGTAATGTCATTCATCTTGGAATTGCAGGGTAGCAAATGTAGCATGCACACACCCATCCCCCCCAGTGATATCATGATTGCTCAGTCAACAGCACATGAGAGAGAATCAGTCTTCATCACTGGATTCTTCTTCTTGGGCACCTGTTACCCTTGGATTCAGGCGTCGCATCTCCCTCTCAAAGTCCTTGACAGTGTGGTACACCAAATGACAGGGTGTCACACACAAAGCCACCTTGCACTTCCTGCACTGGAATCGCGTTTCTTTTTTGTGTGTATACTGCTTACTCCTCTTGGAGTACACTGAGCAGCACACATATTTCTTTGCTGGCTTGGCCTTCTTTTCTGTGGGAGGAATCTCTTCAAGGAAGTGATGACACCTTTGATCTTCCAGCCTTTCAGATTCCATAGACTTTGCAATCTTCTGCTTCTTTCTTGGTGGCTCCTCCCCTGATGGTCCAGCAGAAGGTTCTGGTTCTGGGTGCTGCCTGTGTTGAAGAGTAGGCAGGTCTTCACTGGCTGGCAGGCCTGCAGAGGTAGATGGACCAGGCACTGTCAGCAAGGTGGAAAAAGGCCAGGATTGCCAGGAAACGGTCACGGGGCATGATCTGGGAAATTAAAAAGAGGAAACAATATTCAGTTTTCAAGCTAAAAAAGAATGAATAAATCAGTTGCTAGTGAAGGGAATTAAATTTACAATACTAACAGCAAAAAATCATATGCAGCATACATTGAAATGCATGATAAACCAGAATTAATGTAACAATCTTCCTTGGGAAAGTATTTAGCCTCGTTCAATGAAACAGGAGCAAATGTACTTGAGACAATCATGCATCAGAATATGGTGTGTGTGTGTGTATGTGTTTGTGTGTGTGTGTGTGTGTGTGTGTGCGTGTGTGTGTGTGTGTGTGTGTGTGTGTGTGTGTGTGTGTGTGTGTGTGTGTCTGAAAGAGAGAGAGAGAGAGAGAGAGAGAGAGAGAGAGAGAGAGAGAGAGAGAGAGAGAGAGAGAGAGAGAGAGAGAGAGAGAGAGAGATCAAAGTCACTCAATAAGGAAGTAAAAATGCTATATTTAAACCTTGCCAAAGAAAGGTGTCTCCAGCACTGGGTGGGTTGACCAAAAGTGTTGAAGCTCTGGCTTATCTATAAGCCCCATGGCCATGAGAAGAGCTAGGAATTTCTTCATCTAGACTTGATTTGTCCGTTTCCACTTCTTGAGGTAGAAAAACCCTGGAATCTGCTCGGCAACCTTCTGTGCGTAATCAGTTGTCTCTTTGACAAACAAGTCAAATATTTCATCATCGATGAAAAGACCAAAATAATCTTTCGGCGTCTTCTCTCCGGGAATGTTTACTTTCAAACCTGGTGCACCTGTAAAGGCAAGAATGTCACCGATCTCGACGTATTCCACCTCTATCCATCCTTCATCAGCAGCTGGTGATACCGTTCGCATGCCACGCCTACTTCGACCTCGCACACTCGATCGAGTCCGGCGTCGACTTGGCCGAGTGGAACTGGTCGAGGCACTCTCATAACTTGGACTGGGCACTATCTCATCAGATTCCAAAGAATCTAGGTCAAAATCAGAGCTCTGATCGCTATCATAGACCTCACTTTCACTGTCTGAATCAAGGCGTGGCTCTAAAAGCGATTTCTGGGTTGATTCACTCTCCATTTCTGTCATTTTTGCATGAAAAACGGCATCAAAACACTCGCGATTTCTTCTAGAACGTACTTCGTACGTTTATTCAAGGGAGGTAACAATGTAAACACCCTGGGTTCTGTCTAAAGTACGAACTGAACCAAAAACGAATCATGGGGTCCTCAGACGTATATTTACGTCTGCCGGTGACGGCGGCTGTTCAACTGAGACGTATATATACGTCTCCCGTCAGGAATGGGTTAACCCTCAGAGTGCCACAGTCCAAAATTTTGGACTGCGACAGCGAAAAGCCAGTGCAAATTTTAGACCACTTGACAGTACTTTCACTAACTTCACTCTTTTGATTCTATTAACCAATGAGAGCACAGCACAATTCAGGGCTGGTCTGCCATCAATGCCAGTGCACTTGAAGTGTGCCTTTTAGGGGTAATCATGGCACTCTTCAAAAACAAAAAGAGTTGGTTATTATGGAAACCAGACTGACCCTACTTTTTTCTGCCAACCCTAAACTTTTCTTTGATTGTGGGGGGAGAGGGGGGGGGGAGGGAGAGAGAGAGAGAGAGAGAGAGAGAGAGAGATTGTGAACAACTAACGGTGTGCTATCAAATCTTCCCTGCCCTATGAGTGCTCATGGAATCCACTATTTAAGGGGGGACACGGCCTGCAGAATTTCATGAAAAATTTTCAGAAATTGAGTTTCGTGTTAAGCGCGGATTTGGAATCTACAACATCTCCGCTACACGTGTGTGCGATCGATTTTGCTGGCTTAGGTTTCAAAGTATTTTAAACCAATTTGTTTTGTAAGGTACCCACCGCTAGATTTGAAAAAAAGTACTAACCAGGAAGCCAAAATGCACAGATTTGAAAGCTTAGTTTCAGCATCTTCCTTCCAAAGAACGCCACATGTTTGGTATCGCATCGAAGCTTCATTTCCCGGCTTTACGTTGCAACTGTTTCCGGTACCGAAGAATAATTACCGAAGGCACACGAAGTACAAATCGGAGGTCAGTGCAAACCAATGGAAAGCTTCGAAATAACGGCCTGTCTCTCAGCTAGGCTCTGATTGGCCGCTTGTGTGCGTGATCACAGCGTGATCAGGCGGAAGTGGCTGGCGGAAACGGCCGAACCGTACTTCGACTGGCGGAAGTGGTAGGCGGAAACGGCCGAACCGTACTTCGGCTGTTTCCGGCCTGAACGTCGGCCGCCGAAGCAATCATCGGTTCTTTCCGAAGTGTGCTTACAGCGCGCGAAAGTTCGCGCTATCTCGATCGAGACAATTCCACGGAAGATGCAGAAATGGACGGAAAAAGCAAGCCCAGAAAAGAAATTAAGTCGTGTCAACAGCCTCTGGAGGTTGTGATACAACAGCGATCGCGTTCTCATCTACAGACACGGCACTGAACGAAGCTGTTATCACGGCGGAAGTTGCCGTGATTACGCGATTCTTACAGAAAACGGGAATGTTTTGCTACAGGTGATGCTTTTCACCTAATTATCCTGATATTTTGAATTAAGATAATAAGTTGAAAGTTTGCTACAATGATAACAAATAAACGACACATTCAATGAGTTATGTTATTAAATTGTATCTGTTATGGTTCAGTTGTAGTTAACGTTTAATCTTTCTCAAACTTTAAAGTCAATTTTCTCATAATGTGGTTTTTATTTCTACGGTAGTGATTTTCTCCCCAAAAATAAAGTCACTTAGGATTGAGATAGCTTTCTGAAATTGTGTGTGTATATTTATGAATAAATATTGCATTCAATAAGACTAATCAGAAAGGTGTAGCTGAATTTGCTTAATTTTTGTAAAAATTTAATTATGTTATGCCCGGAGCACATTTTTTGGTTACTTGTTCTAAATTTCACTAAAATTATTTAGAAGTGTTAGTAATCCACTTATTATATCTTATTGAATAATATAGACCTTCTTCTTTGTTTACAATCATTGTTGATCATAAAAAGGTTATTAATTAAAATTTCACGGAGGGGAGAAAATTGGTATGTTTATTTTTCAGTTATTTTGCTATAACACAAGAACAACTAAGTCTTCAGCAATAAAATTTTGTTTAAATATACCTTCCAGTGTGTTTGTATTCTGTATAAAATTTCATTAGTATAGCTTTCATATTTGCTGAGTTATGATTTATTTTCTATTAATCCGTTTTTGTACGCCATGTCCCCCCTTAAGTTTTAAAAAACAGGTTTCAGTGAAAGTGGAATTTTGATTTATGTTCAATTTGGCCTCTTCTTAAAATACAAAAATTCAGGCTGATCTACTAACCCTATTTTTATTTGGCATGTTACCTTAACCACAATTTTGTTTGTTTGGAGGAGGGACCTTTAAGGTGCCCACTCCATCATTAAGAGCTCCACATGTCGATACTAGCAGAAGTAACCCAAAAGAGGTTCTTTTGATGTCCATTCTATGGTGCAATCATCACAGTCCATCCAAGCAGGATTCTTTCATGCAGTCCAACAGGCTTTCATAATTTCAAGGTGCAATGACCGGTGAGCCAAATGTCCTAATGAACCCAGCAGTTCAACAACACTGCCAGACGGAGCAGAACTCACCTGGTCTCATCTGCTTTATGGTGTAGTCATTGATGAGATGGTGGTTATGTTCATTGAGGTTGCAGTGCAAAGTGACACAGTCGCTCTGGAACAGCAGTTCCTGGAGAGTGTAGACTCGAGTGATGCCTGCAAGTGGACATCAGACCTGCACTTTACATTTTGAAGTGGGTTACACCAAGGAGGTCAAACCTTCCAGACATAAGGAAACAACTTATACAACAACAGCCAAACAAGACTGAATGTCATCACTGTCAAATTATGACAAGATTGTGACGTCACTACGATCTGAACCACCAGTCTCCAACAATGGCACAGATTACAGTAAGCCCTATGTTCCAGCTATCAACACAGCATTTCAGCACTTATGTGCCACAGCATCCTGACCTCTTTCACTTTCCTTTTTTACTCTAGTTTTTTTCTCTCCATAGGCACACATGAGATGATTGGGTCAAAACTAACAGCAAATAGATGTATTAGTGCTTAGATACACTCTATAACTTCTAAATGACTGGAACACTGCACCATTATATATTTCCCATTACCATCTTGTGGCTCAACCCCCCACAAATCCAAGATGTACAATAGTCTTGATACAAAAATAAGAATAGAGTTAAAATTAGGTACTCACCAAGAGATTTCTCCACACCGTCAGGCAGGTAAGGATCATAGAATATGACATTGAAACCAAACACTTTGGCTCTAATTGCAACAGCAGTGCCTACACGACCTGAAAAAAAAAGGCTAGTGTCAGAAGCAAAATGCTCATATTGTCAGACAGGGCCAGCATAGCTCGTGCAGGGACCCTGATAATTTATAGCAGATGGGCTTCTCTGTCATTTGAAGATGAGCAAAATAGGCCTGGTTCACTTCAACAATCCAAACAAACCACCACCACCAAAATAGGCCTGGTTCACTTTATCAGTCCAGACCCAACCCCCCCACCCCCCAATAGGCCTGGTTCACTTCAACGGTCCAAACACCCCCACCACCACCAAAATACTCCTGGTTTACTTCAACAGTCCAGACCCCATCCCCAAATAGGCCTGGTTCCCTCCAACAGTCCAGACAGCCTCCACCCCCAAAATAGGCATGGATCACTTTAACAATCCTGGCCGCCCCCTCCAACCCAAAATAAGCCTGGTTCACTCACAGTCCAGACACCCCATCCCCAAAATAGGACTGGTTCACTCACAGTCCAGACACCCCATCCCCAAAATAGGCCTGATTCACTCACAGTCCAGACACCCCATCCCCAAATAGGTCTGGTTCACTTCAACAATCCAGACCAAAAATTCTAAGAGCAATATCCCTCTCTGTAAATAGTTGCCTCTGATAACATGATCATTTTATGTCCACCATTACAAAAATCTGCAGGGTGGTGGGGTCAGTGTGTGAGTGGGGTGGTGGGGGGTAGTGGTGGTGGTGGTAAGTAGTCAAACATTCATAATTCCAATCAATGAAAGTCAACCTGACCAATCCAAAACCTCAACATGGCTGCAAATTGTTCCCATGTGCCAGCTCCAGGTCAAAAACATCTTTGACCACACATTCAGGCATTGATTTAAATAGCTTCTCATCCACTGAAATAGTCAGAGGAGGGGTCTTGGCACTGTTTCCCCTTGTATTCAGATGGAAACAGTTGAGTAGAAAGTTTCTCATTCTAGTTTGTGCCACCTCCAACAAAATCAACAGCACGAGTATGATCCCAATGGGAAAAAATTGACAGAACAACCAACATTATACAGCAAATAACCCTTTCACATTCCCAATCACGCCTACATTAAATTTTAAACCATGGACAAACTGTCACTGCTATCTCTCCTTAACTGTTTCTGCACTCCAATTGCTACAATATCTCTCTCTCTCTCTCTCTCTCTCTCTCTCTCTCTCTCTCTCTCTCTCTCATTCATATTGAATCAATGAGGATAAACTAAAGGAACAGAAAGCAGAGCATTCTTCCCAGGGTTGCCACATTGCATCAAAATATGACCAGCA
Source organism: Theodoxus fluviatilis (assembly GCA_034096865.1). Classification (NCBI taxonomy): domain Eukaryota; kingdom Metazoa; phylum Mollusca; class Gastropoda; order Cycloneritida; family Neritidae; genus Theodoxus; species Theodoxus fluviatilis. The sequence continues at coordinate 51,083 of JAWQFJ010000577.1, forward strand.
AATAAGTTCCTACAACGATGGATCAAGCACATTCCTTCCAGGCAGAAGAATATTTTCTTACCGGCAAAATCATGAGGATCTGAAAGAAAAATTGACTTTGATCTTGTTATGCAGAGAGTCATTTCTACGTGTACCGAACCATAGGTTGAAATGTTAACTCTGAATCTGATCAAGATTAACTTAGTAGAGTTTCAAATGCCAAAGCACTTATCAGAGAACACTAACAGTTAGTAGTCATAACAAGGTGCATCTGACGATAAAAGCAGTTACGAATTTCGTCAAAAGTTAAGAAAGCATCCATTTACACAGTAGAAGGATGATAAATGTGTAAAAGTCAACTTACCTAAGCCTGCTACGCCAAGTGTGTCTCCACGTATGCGTGCAGACCCCTGGGCTGCGTCTCGAAGCTGCTCAGGTCCGTTGATCTTCTTGCCTTCGCGCACATTGTTTGCCAGCCAGTAAGTGCGGCGGTAGAGATTGAGAATCATGCACATGGTGGAGTCTGCCACTTCCTCCACTCCATAACCAGGGACGTTGCATACAGCAATGCCTGGGGAAGAGATGGAGGCCATGAGTAACATGTATGCAGGTAAAAGTTCTACAGTCCTTTTGCCACTAGTTCTATGTTCACTGCAACTTATGCTGGTATCTCATTCACATACTTTATTTACATACTTCATGTACAAACATGGTGCTATTTTCAGCCTGGTCAATTTACATACTGTGTCACCAGTAGATTTGAACACAAAAAAGATCTGTTCCTAGCCGTTCAGGCTGATAAGCAAGTAAGAGTATTCCTTTACCCATCCAGCAGCTCTTTGGTTCAATATGTTGAGATTACTAATAACACTAACTGGATAATCTTTCCTGACCTTTTCCATATCCCATCACATAGAATGGACTCAATTTCTCCTTTGGTGTTTTGATCCACATGTACACCTCTTCCTGTTTATCATATTTACATATAATTTCTGCATGCCAAAGACCAAGTAACATCCTTTATTTATCATGATTTCCCTGGAGGAGGGGAGTGAGTGTGAAGGGAGAGGGTATAGGGGAAGGGAGGATAAGGAAGACATTCCTATCATAACAAAAAGTATATATGTACTGTAAAAAAAAATGATATACTTCTGTTATGAAATAAACACCATCCCTAACTTCTACCTACATCTGCTGAGAGCTGCAACCTGGGCCGGTATGCAGGAGAGCCTGATAGTGGTGCAATTGGCCAATGCTATCTACTGGTTTGACTGGGGAGGATTTTTTTATAAGCAGGAACCAGTCACAGCACAATCTCAGCAATGACACTTATCTTTGCTCGCACTATCCGATATTTTTCAGTCTATTTACTTTTGGACATTTATATACATTGATCTATACTGCTGACCTGCCTCATCATCAAGATCTATTCAAACTTTCTGTCTCGTTTCCCTCACTTTCAGTTTAAACGTGTGTAAATGGAGTGCATTTTAGCCACCATGACTAAGTGCAGACTCTCCATGATAAGGGAAGTAACTTGCTTGGCCAAAAGCAACACACCCAACTCATTTATGGACATTTTCATGCAAACATTATTTTGTTCTGCTGATGGTCTTGAGAGCTGCCTCATCATTAAATCTATTCAAACATTTTGTCAGATTTCCTGTCACTTTCTGGAATCGGAAAGGATTCTTTGTGTGTATTCTTAGACGGCCAGATAGCTATCTGAGGCCCATCTCTGGTTGCTGCATGCTAATGGAGGGCTTGTTGGGCTGATAGCTTCCAGTAGGATTGTGCCTTTTGGGCCTACTAAGATATCCTGCATACCAGCCCTGGGCTGCAACCATCCAAAGTTGCCAAATCCACTCTATGACCTGAAGGCACACCAAGACCAGTCAAGCTGGTGGCAACACCTACCCAACTCTCCAGCTGCTTTCACATCTACATTGTCGTAGCCACTGCCGATGCGGACTATAACTCTTAAGCTCTTGAATTTCTCCAGGTCCTCCTTGCTCAGGGTGATGGTGTGCCACATGAGGGCTCCAACAGCTTCATTTAGAACCTAGAAAAGAGGACAGACATAACTGTAGGTGAACTCTTCCAACCCCAGATCAACAGCAATTAAGGAAATCCCAAACAGTGAGCACTAACATGCAGTTCATGTCTTTGTTTTCAATGAGTGCATGAAACAACCATCCTCACTCATTGCTATTATCCGTTTGCTTGTAAGATTCATAAAAGTAGAGGCAGAGAACACCTCTTGGCTTTTTGTCCAGCAGGTGAAAGTTTTCCCAGTCATCGCAATGAGAGTTCCATACAAATCCATTTCTTTCATCAGTGAATGGAGGCAATTGTGCCATGGCACTGAATGAAAATGTTCATAAACTAATCCTTCCTTTACCAAAAAGACAAAGAAATCAAACTAAGTTGTCAGCACAACCATTGCTTTTCACTCAGGTTAAAAATAGTACATAAACTGCAAATACAAATTATGTTCACGGTGCTCAGTTCGTAAAAACAAGTGAAAGAGCAATCATCATCACTGCTTAGGCAACAACAAAATTGTGGTTATGATAACCTGACTGACCTTACCCCCCCCCCCCCCCCCCCCACCTCCAAGAGGTTTTTTTTACCATGCCAAAGTTAGAAAAGACAATAAATAAATAATTTGACGGTAAACAATGAACCGTGTGCTGTCCCATCTTCCCTGCCCTATGAGCAACCATGCCTGATATCAGTCCAAATCCTTATAGCTATTCATTCTTTTGCTTTGTAATGTAGTAAATTACCTGCCACAAATTATTCAAAGATTCAAGAGCAGGCATACTTAAATCAACCCCATCTTTCCCCCACACAGATAAACAATCATGTACATGCACACACACACACACACACACACACCAACCACCTCTTCAAACAGGAGTGAAGCAGATGTAACAGCTGCAACAAATCCTACCTTCTCATGAATCTCTGTTGTTGACTGTGCATCGCAAAACGCAACTGTGGCCACATCCTTCAGAATAGGCATTTCAATGGTGCAGTCACGCCCATCCAGCAAGGCCACCAGGGGCCGTGGGTGCATGGGACCATTTGGAATAGGGCCTCGGATAGACACTGGAGTGCAAGAAAGCAAGACAGCAGTTAGACAAAAACTCAGAGATGCTCTGACTAATCAGTGGCTATGTGCATTAGATACAGCAGGAAACAAATGCATCACTGATTTAGCTAACTAGTATGCATCCTAAGTGAGATGCCATACCAATCATTTCCTATGCAAAAAACATTCCTGACGGAATCATTACATGATCAAAAAAACATTGGCCAAAATGTTTCCATCTAACAACAAAGCCATAAATTCCATGCAGCTGAGGCAATGTAGGGTAAAATATCATTTTTCTGCTAGTTATAGCTCTTGCAGCTGTTGCAGGCCTGCACATAACCAACAGCAAATTTTCTCATGCATGCAGCATCCCACAGAGTGGAAAAAAGCCCACACGACTCACATGCTGAGAGGTTGTGTTGTGAACTATGCACAGAGGTTGTGTTGTGAACTATGTACAGAGGTTGTGTTGTGAACTATGTACAGAGGTTGTGCAACTCAACTCAGCGACAGAGCGGGCGGTAGTGACAAAATACTGAAATGAATGATAGTTTTGTGAACTTATGTGTTTGTGCTGTGAAAAGCACCTCAACATTCCTTCACCAAAGTCCACTGATGCTACTGCCATACATCGCAGTAGACATCCTAGGGAAACGCTGTAAGAGTGAAGTTTGGAAGAGTTATCTTCCATAGTTCAGGGTCAACATCACTTCAAAATATGTATACAATCCAACTTTAAAGACCTCCTGTGACCTTGAAGCAAGGTCAATCAAACTGGTATCAAAAGATAGGGATTACTTTGCCCTATACACCATATATAGGTCAGGTAACTTCAGAGAAAATTGGGAAAATGTGAAAAATGGCTGTTTTTTAGAACAACATTTACGGCCCCTGCGACCTTGACCTTGAAGCAAGGTCAAGTCACCATGTATGTTTTTTGACACCTTGTCATCATACAGCATCATGCCAAATTGGGTGTTGATAGACTTAATAGTCTCAGAGAAAAATCGAACGTTAAAGTTTTTTATGGATGCCCGGACGCCCGACACGGGTGAGTACATACTCACTTTTTCACTTTTGCTTCGCATGTGAGTCAAAAACAGACATGGTAAGGCTGATACAGAGATACAGTACATTTTGCAGAGGCACACAACCAGGACATACAACAGAGCCAGCAATTAAGAAAAAACAAATGCAAAAGACAACTGAGAAACAACTGAGATACAGGCAAATGAGGCAAATGACGGAGATGCAGACATCTGAAAGAGAAACAGACAACACAGACATGCAGACAAATGACGGAGATGCAGACATCTGAAAGAGAAACAGACAACACAGAGATGCAGACAAATGAGACAGAAACAATGACTGAAATGCTGACAACTAAGAAACAAACAAGTGAAATAGAGACAACAGAGTGCCACAGAAACATATGACTGAAATAGAGACAACAGAGTGCGACAGAAACATATGACTGAAATAGAGACAAGTGAGACAGAAACATATGACTGAAATAGAGACAACTGATTGTGACAGAAACATATGATTGAAATAGAGACAAGTGAGACAGAAACATATGACTGAAATAGAGACAACTGTGAGTGTGACAGAAACATATGACTGAAATAGAGACAACTGAGTGTGACAGAAACATATGACTGAAATAGAGACAAGTGAGACAGAAACATATGACTGAGATGCTGACAAGAAAGTCAGGATCAATCAACATAAATTGAGACCAGCAGACAGGAACAGACAACAGAGACGCACACAACAGACACACACACAACAGAGACACACACAACAGAGACACACACACAACAGAGACACACACAACAGAGACACACACAGCAGAGACACACACAACAGAGAAACACACAACAGAGACACACACAACAGAGATACAAACAACAGAGAAACACACAACAGAGACACACACAACAGAGATACAAACAACAGAGACAGACAAGACAGAAAGAGATGACTGTGCCGCTGACAATGACGACAGAAACAGATGACTGAGGCGCTGACAACGACGACAGAAACAGATGACTGAGGCGCTGACAACGACGACAGAAAAAGATGACTGAGGCGCTGACAACGACGACAGAAACAGATGACTGAGGCGCTGACAACGAAGACAGAAACAGATGACTGAGGCGCTGACAACAAAGACAAACAGATGACTGAGGCGCTGACAATGACAACAGAAACAGATGACTGAGGCGCTGACAACGAAGACAGAAACAGATGACTGAGGCGCTGACAACAAAGACAAACAGATGACTGAGGTGCTGACAACGAAGACAAACAGGTGACTAGGGCGCTGACAATGATGACAGAAACAGATGACTGAGGGCAAGGCGCTGACAATGATGACAGAAACAGATGACTGAGGCACTGACAACAACAACAAACAGATGACTGAGGCGCTGACAACGAAGACAGAAACAGATGACTGAGGCGCTGACAACAAAGACAAACAGATGACTGAGGCGCTGACAATGACGACAGATGACTAGGGCGCTGACAACGAAGACAGAAACAGATGACTGAGGCGCTGACAACGAAGACAGAAACAGATGACTGAGGTGCTGACAACTAAGAAACATGACTGTAAAAGACACAAATGAAACAGACAAATGATATAGAGACAACTGAGTTAGAAACAGACTTTTGTGATACAGACAAGTAAGAAACATAACTGAAATAGGGACAAATGAGACAGATATGAACGACTAAGATATGATGGAGCAAAAAGACAGATACAAACATCCGAGACAGAAACAAAGACAGAGAAACAAATCAGACAAAAACAGATTGAGATAAAAATGAGACATAAACTGAGATACAGACAACTGAGACACAGATACAGGAACCTGAGAACAAGGCTGAGATAACAAGAGACAGAAGCAAATGACGGAGACACAAGCACCTGAGATAACCAAAAAAAAACTCACACAACAATATAACAAGAAGGGCAAAGCCCATACGACTCACATGCTTGATCTTGACCTTTATATGACCTTGACCTTCAGGTGACCTTCAAGGTCAAGGTCAAACAACTAAACCTACCAATGACATCATACACAAAGAAATGCTTTACACATTTTTCCTACCAAAATACATGTGACCTTGACCCAAGGTCAAGGTCATCCAAGGTCATGCAACACAAAGCTGTTAATTCAAGATATAGGAAGCACAATGGTGCTTATTGGCACTTTCTACCATGAGATATAGTCACTTTTAGTGGTTCACTACCCCATTTTGGTCACATTTCATAAGGGTCAAAGTGACCTTGACCTTGATGATATGTGACCAAATGTGTCTCATGATGAAAGTATAACATGTGCCCCACATAATTATTAAGTTTGAAACAGTTATCTTCCATAGTTCAGGGTCAAGGTCACTTCAAAATATGTATACAATCCAACTTTGAAGAGCTCCTGTGACCTTGACCTTGAAGCAAGGTCAACCAAACTGGTATCAAAAGATAGGGCTTGCTTTGACCTATATACCACTTGTAGCTAAGGTCGCCATTCTCAATAACGTGGGAGAAAATTGGGAAAATGTGAAAAATGACTGTTTTTGAGACCACATTTATGGCTCCTGTGACCTTGACCTTGAAGCAAGGTCAAGTCACTATGTATGTTTTTTGAGGCCTTGTCATCATACACCATCATGCCACATTTGGTGTTGATAGACTTAATAGTCTCCGAGAAAAATCCAACGTTTAAGTTTTTTACGGACGCCCGGACGGACGGACGGACGCCCGGACGGACGGACGACACGGCTCAGTACATAGACTCACTTTTGCTTCGCATGTGAGTCAAAAATGACAACAGATGATACAAAAGAGGAAAGCAGGGGCAGAAACTGACAAGGTGACAATTGACAGCAGATAATGACAGGTGGAGTAGAAACAGATCAGACAAGAAGGGTAGAAGAGACAGAAATGGACACTGACACAAGCAGGCAAAGGCCACAAAGGAGGGGAAACACACTATCCATACAGAGGAAGGGCCGAACTCACTAGTGGGTGTATCAAGGCGGGGTTTTTTCAGTTGTGGCTGGACAGGAGGACGTCTTTTGTCCATCAGCCGAGACCAGCATAAAAAGGTGATAGGGCACGTAGCTCAACCGCTCTGTACAATGGCCGCCTCCCAAGTGTCAGTGAGGGACTCTGTGCACCTTATTTTTACGCACCTCTGAAAGATGAAACAATAACCTTCAAACATCACCATGTCTAAATGCCTGCCATTTCCAAACCCATCCAACAAATGTCATAAATCAGTCTGCAGACTTAGCCATTTCATTTCAACAGCAAGATGGGAAATTCATAAAATGGCAGAATTTGTGTTACTCATTGTAGGTAGGGGCAGTCAAAATTTTATTTTTAAGTGAGAGTGTATGTTTTGTGATATTTTAAAAGAAGAACACAATACAAGCATAACACACAAAAAAGTAAGTGGATACCTTCATTAGTTCATGAGATATTGATATTTTAGTATACATGTTTTCGCACCTCCGATCACAAAATTGCCGAGGGGGCAACTTTCGGTCATCACATTTCATATAATATGTACAGGAGCAGTCTGGAACTTTCAGAAATGCCAAACATGTTTGTGTAGAATAAGTGTATTTTTTTTCAGCCAGTCTAGTTTCATATTTTGGGAGAAAAAGAGCCTCAAAAATGACAAAAACACGAATTTGTTAAGCGGAACAACAGGAAAAAGTACATTTTTTGTCACTTTAATGCCAATAATTCAGAAACTATTAAAGATACAACCACCAATTTTGGTGTATAGACAGATTACAATGTAAGCTTTGTAGAGAGTGCAATGTTTGAAAAAATCACACACAAGTATGTACAAATTCTCCATGATCTTCAGTGGAAACGACGGAAATTTAGGGGAAAACCACATTTCAGATTGCAATATTTCAGAAACTATTGGGAATACAGCCATGATTTTTGGTGTGTAGATTAGTTATACTGTTATCTTCACACATATGGGTTAAATCAAGGAAGATATTTACAAATACTGTTAACAGTTCTATGTTCTAAACAAAATTCTTGCAAAGCGCACAGTGGGACAAGTTGCGATTGTCAAATTCATAACCCTACTTCAAAGTCATTCAAAGACTCAAACAAAATTGTCAATCAAGTGCTGCTTAAAACTGGTGTACATGGCAGGCAGGTTTGCTGGAGATTCCACTGTGAATGATTTGCCAGAAGAAGAATATGGTGCAAGTGCAACATGTGTAACAAACAAAATATGCTCATATCAATTATTTACTGATTTATGACTGAAACCACACATGACACAGGGCTGTTTACTTTTACTAGTTTTACTTTCACAGTTTCAGTCAGTCTTTTATTTGACTCAAATTAGTATGATAGACCATAAAACTTGGATAAACTGGGAAAAAAACAATGATGAATTAATGGATGGTGTTCGGAACGCGAGGCCTAGCGTTTCAGCAAAGGAGCAAATATTCCTTACATCCTTATTTAATCCTTAAGAAAACAACAGCAGACTGCAGAGAATTAAAAACTATCGAAGTAGTGATTGAAGATTAGTTTGACTTTGAAATAAATATATCACATGTATGGCGAAAGGTAAAAAAACCACCCCATTTCACAACTCGGAGTGAAATGTTGATCAACAGCGAAGTCATTGCAAGCGAGGTGCGGCGAGGCACCTCTATTATATATAAGTATATTAATCCATGTACGTCCATCGCAATCCATGAGAAAACACGTTAATATCCGGCATAGAATGATTCAGAAATGACTCAAATTTGATCTAGGCACAGCAGCAGCAACTGTTTCCTAAAGAAACAAATTAAATCAGCGCGCGAGTGCACAGAGCATTGAAACGAAATCGTCCGCTAAGCGGCTAATATGGTCAACACGTGGGTCTAAAATAAGCGACGTATTTTCACAATTACAAATGAATTTAGCAAATAATACTGCCAAAAGTGATTACCTAAGGATAAATATGACCAATATGGCTCTGATTTTCGTCACAAAAGATGTAGATTTATCTTCGCCGCTAGCGACAGAAAGCACTGCGTCCGCCATGATAGCCGGTCGAAGCGAGTCTGCCGAAGTGCTTACAAAGCTCTCTTCTCATTGGCTGCGCTCCTCTCGTCTGACTACTACGATGGCATGGGTTATACGGTTGGAATCGCAGATGAATGAGCTTTCAGGCGCATCCTTTATGTGGTCAATCGGTTCAGCGGTTCAAAAGTTACACGGGTTTAAAGATTACCACTATAAAAGAAATTATTTAATTAAAAAAACTAAATAACGCATGAAAAAAATACATTTACCAGTGTAAACTACGGACTATATTCCGCTAATGTAGATCAAATCTGTTGATAAAGATGAAATAGTGCGTGTTTACTTCACCTCCGAAGTCGAGTGGTGATTTCGGCCAAGTTGACTAACGCAAAATGGATGCCGACACAGCTTGAAAAGTGACAACTTTCAAATGACTCAGAATTACTCAAATCAAACAGATCTGATAATAACAAGGATGCTAACAGACAGAAGGATTGTTTATCTTTCTGTTTCAATGTGTTTTAATCTTGTTCTTGACGTTTTAGAGATTCATTTTAGCCGATTAAAACTAAGTAAAATCATGACCTGAGGCAGCTTTCCCACCCATTTTGCGGGGGTGCGCCCCTACCTACTCATTGATCTTGAATTCATGGAAATTGGGTGAAAAAAAAATTAACTGCCTGCTGCCACTAAAAACAGTGGAGCATCATTGGAGCAGACTAGAGCCATAATTCTGGGAGAAATGGCAAAAGTACACACACACCTCTGACAAGCACTGGCTGAAGAATGGAATTCAGGAGAGACGACGGGTTCCAGCCTTCTGGGACCTTTCCTGAATGATACTATCCGCCATGATTGGAACCGTCATCTACCTGCAAACAAAGAAACGCCCATCTCAAGCAAGTGCTTTTGAATTCCTTTTTCAGTCTGGGCATGACTGATCCACAGCATGCAACAGACGCCCATCCTGATTCAAGCAGCAGGGGCAAGCTTTGCAGGTTGCACTCCACCCAAAGTCTATGTGCAACAGCAATTTCCAATCATACATCTCATACTTTAAAATGCTGTTTTAGTGTCTTTACAATACTGTCAGCTGTCTAGATTTCAAAACTGGCTGAAGCATAGTCTGTTCCTTGTGCAGAAGACTACACTACAGCTACACCAAAATGAATGGATCAAGAGACTGCTAATTGCTTGATAGGTATAACTACTGGCTGCACTTGCGTCTCACCCTGAATCCATTGTCACAACTTATGTTCACAGATGGATGATATATAAACCACAAAGGTTTATAACCATCTCAAAGCTGCACCTTCAACGGACATGTTAGGCACCAATACAATTTTGTTGAGGTTATGGTAACCAGACCACCACTATTTTATTCTGCCATCCCAAACTGGTTTTTTGATCATGAGGGGAAAAAAAGGAAAAGAAATTCACAGTAAACAACAAACTGCATACTCTCTTTCCTGCCCTATTAAAGTATTATGAACACTATGGAAATCCACTATTATTTTATGTTTTAACAAGAAGGGCAAAGCCCATACGACTCACATGCTTGACCTTGACCTTTATATGACCTTGACCTTCAGGTGACCTTTAAGGTCAAGGTCAAACAACTAAACCTACCAATGACATCATACACAAAGAAATGTTTTACACATTTTTCCTACCAAAATACATGTGACCTTGACCCAAGGTCAAGGTCATCCAAGGTCATGCAACACAAAGCTGTTAATTCAAGACATAGGAAGCACAATGGTGCTTATTGGCACTTTCTACCATGAGATATAGTCACTTTTAGTGGTTCACTACCCCATTTTGGTCACATTTCATAAGGGTCAAAGTGACCTTGACCTTGATGATATGTGACCAAATGTGTCTCATGATGAAAGTATAACATGTGCCCCACATAATTATTAAGTTTGAAACAGTTATCTTCCATAGTTCAGGGTCAAGGTCACTTCAAAATATGTATACAATCCAACTTTGAAGAGCTCCTGTGACCTTGACCTTGAAGCAAGGTCAACCAAACTGGTATCAAAAGATAGGGCTTGCTTTGACCTATATACCACTTGTAGCTAAGGTCGCCATTCTCAATAACGTGGGAGAAAATTGGGAAAAAGTGAAAAATGACTGTTTTTGAGACCACATTTATGGCTCCTGTGACCTTGACCTTGAAGCAAGGTCAAGTCACTATGTATGTTTTTTGAGGCCTTGTCATCATACACCATCATGCCACATTTGGTGTTGATAGACTTAATAGTCTCCGAGAAAAATCCAACGTTTAAGTTTTTTACGGACGCCCGGACGGACGGACGGACGGACGGACGACACGGCTCAGTACATAGACTCACTTTTGCTTCGCATGTGAGTCAAAAAGCATTTTCAGTGAAAGGTTTGGTTTATGGTCTATCTGGCCACTTCTAGGGGAAAACATTTGAGGCCGACCTACTGACCCTTTTATCCCCAATTGTTTGGTTTCGCATCATTCTTTCAACACAAAATGTATCTTTCTTCTAATATTAACTCTCTGGCAACGTAACGCCCCATATGGGGCGTTAGGAACAAAAAATTCCTGTATTCTCACCAAAGGTCTAAGGGAGGCAACTCCAGTTTAGAATTATGTAGGGACCAGATTTCCACAGTGAGTTACCTTTCTTTATAATTTCTTTTGAGGGGAGTTTGAATCAGTGAATTTTTTATGTGAACACCCTATGTTTTGCAAAAATGGCTGACAACTACTTTTCCGTGAAAATCTATCAATTTATATAGTGATTTTTCTTTTCTAGGTGCCTTTTTTATATTGCAATTGCTATCAGAATATAGGTAAATATATTGGCGTTGTTTTTGCATTTCAGATTTTTTTTTGGTTGAAGGCACCATTCCAGTATTTTTCAATTCTTGCAACTTGACTGACGATTTTTGAACTTTTTTTTTTTTTTTTTTTGCTGATTACATGCATTATTTCAGTAGATATAACTCAAATCATGCACATTGAAACATTTTGATCATGATTTGTTTGAATTAAGTGAATAAATATCTTTTATTTGATATATAGCTTTTGTCATTATTTCATGGCTTTCTATTTTTGTTAGATTTTTGAAAATGCTTGAAAAACCTACGTTGCCAGTGAGTTAAAATAGCAATGACTTGTTCTGTGAATTTGTAATGAACTCAAGTACCAGCTGATATGCAAGAGCAAGTCACTTAAATCAAATGGGGAAACAAGAAGGGCAAAGCCCATACGACTCACATGCTTGACCTTGACTTTTATATGACCTTGACCTTCAGGTGACCTTCAAGGTCAAGGTCAAACAACTAAACCTACCAATGACATCATACACAAAGAAATGCTTTACACATTTTTCCTACCAAAATACATGTGACCTTGACCCAAGGTCAAGGTCATCCAAGGTCATGCAACACAAAGCTGTCAATTCAAGACATAGGAAGCACAATGGTGCTTATTGGCACTTTCTACCATGAGATATAGTCACTTTTAGTGGTTCACTACCCCATTTTGGTCACATTTCATAAGGGTCAAAGTGACCTTGACCTTGATGATATGTGACCAAATGTGTCTCATGATGAAAGTATAACATGTGCCCCACATAATTATTAAGTTTGAAACAGTTATCTTCCATAGTTCAGGGTCAAGGTCACTTCAAAATATGTATACAATCCAACTTTGAAGAGCTCCTGTGACCTTGACCTTGAAGCAAGGTCAACCAAACTGGTATCAAAAGATAGGGCTTGCTTTGACCTATATACCACTTGTAGCTAAGGTCGCCATTCTCAATAACGTGGAAGAAAATTGGGAAAAAGTGAAAAATGACTGTTTTTGAGACCACATTTATGGCTCCTGTGACCTTGACCTTGAAGCAAGGTCAAGTCACTATGTATGTTTTTTGAGGCCTTGTCATCATACACCATCATGCCACATTTGGTGTTGATAGACTTAATAGTCTCCGAGAAAAATCCAACGTTTAAGTTTTTTAGGCCCAAACGGACGGACGGACGACACGGCTCAGTACATAGACTCACTTTTGCTTCGCATGTGAGTCAAAAAGGGTTTGACTTGAGAGAGAAGGCAATACAATGATGTATGGCCAACAACAAAAATGTTGAAGTTACAATAACTGAACAATTTTTTTCCAACAATGAAAAACAGGTGAGAGAAAAAAAGGGAAGAAATTAATCAAAAGTAAATCATGGACTGCATGCTGCCCCCTCTTCCCTACATGTCCGTGGGAGTGTCAACCATCACAAAAGCACATTTTTGCTGACTAACTGTAAGCCCTTTGTTTCAGTGGGGGCTTCAGACAGCAGACAAAATGGTGAACAATGTGCACGATTTATTACAGAACAAGAACTTGAAGAAGGGCAAGCCCATAAGCCTCACATGCTTGACCTTGACCTTTACATGACCTTGACCTTTACATGACCTTGACCTTTACATGACCTTGACCTTCAGGTGACCTTCAAGGTCAAGGTCAATCAACTACACCTACCAATGACATCATACACTAAACTAAGGAATGCTTTACACATTTTTCCTACCAAAATACATGTGGCCTTGACCCAAGGTCAAAGTCATTCAAGGTCATGCAACACAAAGCTGTTAATTCAAGACATAGGAAGCACAATGGTGCTTATTGGCACTTTCTACCATGAGATATGGTCACTTTTAGTGGTTCACTACCCCATTTTGGTCACATTTCATTAGGGTCAAAGTGACCTTGACCTTGATGATATGTGACCAAATGTGTCTCATGATGAAAGTATAACATGTGCCCCACATTATTATTAAGTTTGAAACAGTTATCTTCCATAGTTCAGGGTCAAGGTCACTTCAAAATATGTATACAATCCCAGTGCTTCAGGCGCCATTGGCGCTTATTTTATCAGAATGGCGCGTTACTTTCAGTGTGTATGCGCCAGCCGGGTGCGTCATAAAATACGCCAACTTGTATCAATCCTTGGTCCGTCTGTACCACTAAACCACAACAAGCACATGTGGCCACACCACGGAGTACCAAAATTGACGCCAAAGTGCTGCTTTGCCTAGCATCGATGCATCGCTCTGTGTGATTGGCTAACAGCCAGCAGACAACCAATCAGCGAACATCTATCAGTTTACCTTGCACAGACTCGCTCACGTGTGCGGAATCAAGATGCCACAGAAGAAAAGGCTTAGAAAAGAAACTGAAGAAAACCAACGTCAATTGACGTTGTCTTCAATGATTTGCAAGAATAAAGCAAGCGGTAACTGTTTAGTTTTTATCTCTTACTAGCTGAAAATTGAAGCGATCGTTTTTTCTCTCCCTTCTCCCAGATCAGCCAGTAGGCACGTGTTTTCCCCACACCCCTTCCAACTCCTGCCTCCCGCACTCCAACATTTCTCCCCCTTCCCTCTTCTCTTAGATGTTGGCAAGGCGGCATGTGTATCCCCCTCCCTTTCCTCCAGCGTTTAGTGGGTCAGTGATCTAGCAAGTTCAGTACTGAACTGAACTGATCTAGCAAACTGTCATCTCTAAAAATAGCTAAGTGCCGGGAACTCGTCGCGAGGAATGCCTGGGGAGGGGGTAAAGAGGCAAGAGATCTAGAGCGGAGAAGGGGGGAAAAAGGGATAAAAGAGGGATAGGGGTGGGGCGGGTTTAAAGAGGGAAGAGATCCAGAGCGGAGAAGAAAAATAAAAAGAGAGGCGTGGGGGGTGGGGTGGGTTCAGTACCGTAAACCTAGTGTCACCTGAAGTGATAGTCAGGCTCGCTGTCGTGTTGGGTTTTGCGTCGTTTTGCTCTTGATATCGGTTGTGGAAATGTGAACTGAGAGTGTAAGGTTGTATGCGTCAAACTTCCGGAAAGAAGGTGAATGAGCGAATACTAGGAGTGATTTTTGTGTTTGACTGGTTGAAGCAGATCTGTTAAATTTCATTGTGTTAGGCCCTAAAACCAAGTTTGTTTAACAAAACATCATGCTATCAAGAAAGAATAGAGTGGGTTTTGAGTGTCGGATCATGACTCTGTGTCCACAGAACGAAATGTTAAGAGACAATAAAACAAATGAAAGACACACAGCTTGATATGTGATGTGTTTGTTTATTTGTTTATTTTTTGCTTTTCTAATTATTCATTTGTGTGTGTATGGGGGGCGGGATGTTGTAGGGGTGTCATGTGTGGGGTGGAGGGTCATTCTGTTTGAAGTGAAGGTTTGATTGTTAACCCTCTGCGCACCGTCGGCGGTCATAACCGCCGAAGTAGTTACCTCCCCTCACAGCCGTCGGCGGTTATAGTCGACAAACTGATAGGCATGTTTGAATCTGGCGCTGTTTGCTATGAATCTTGGGATTGTGAGAGCTCTCTACGCATGGAGACTGCACAGAAGAGCCTCGCTTTCATAATAATAGTCGCCATATTGTTTCACTGCACGTGCGCGAATTTAGATCGAATTTTTAAGTTACTGATCGAGGTAGACACGCTGCCGCTCGATTTCGATCGCGCACGCTGGCCCAGAAATGACTCAGCTCGATCCTGATGAAGAGCGAATCTTCGAAATATTGTTCGATTCGGAAGAAGAATTCCATGGCTTCACAGAGGAAGATTTGGTCGAGTTTGCCGCAGACAGTGACTCCGATGACAAAATCAAAGTTGAACCAGCGCAGTCTAAGATTCCGTCTGCGTGTGACCACTCTTGGTTGCTGTGGCAAACTCAACCAAATCTTCCTCTGTGAAGCCATGGAATTCTTCTTCCGATTCAGAATCGAACAATATTTCAAAGATTCGCTCTTCATCAGAATCAAACTCAATCATTTCTGAGCCAGCGTGCGCAATTGAAATCGCGCAACAACGTGTCTACCTCGATCGGTAACTTCTAAATTCGCGCATGGACTCTCCTCAACATGTGCCCGATGAGGTATCTAAATCGGATGCTTTTTATCTCTATTTCAACTAATAAAGTCATTGACTTGATGATCGACAAAACGAATCGCTACGCTGGTCAAGTGAGGGTGAAGAAAGGAAGCTATGCGGGAATTTATTCTCGAGTGAGTCAGTGGCAGCCTGTCACTCGACACTTTTTTTAATTTGTGTTGTCTCAGTTTATTTTTAAATCATATTGTATTGCATGGACATAAATTTCAGTGTGTCTATCAGAGAGAGCATTCAATTTTCCATCTTTCCTCCAAAAAGTTTGCCTCTATAGCAAATAATAAAATAATTGTATATTTTTAAACAGAAGAGGGGTCTCGGTTTTGGGGCACGTCCAGAAAAT
>JAWQFJ010000577.1:72500-105000 GCA_034096865.1 Theodoxus fluviatilis
ATAAAAAGATGTAGGGTCGGCGCCCCAGAATAGGGTAGGTCGGGTTACCGTAACCACACCATATTTTTTTTTTGGCCCTATGTAAGGCCATTAAGCACAAAATCACTAGAACAGTTGAGTAAACACTAGCTAATCAAGTCAATTCTTACCCCGAACCCACAGGGGGAGGGAGGGAGCTGTGTGTGTGTGTGCCAGTTTGTGCATGCATGCATTTGTGCGTGCTTGCTTGCTTACTGTAAAAAGTAATAATGGCTGATCTTTCATATAATTTCTACAGAAAGTCTTCATGACAACACTACTGAATTTTCAATGGAGCAGTGGTAGATTTCTTCACATTATATAGATTTCATTATGCTAGTTTGTAAATTCAACATTAATGGAATCGTTCCTTCTTACTCTTAGTTTCAGAAAATCTACAACAAAAATAAGCATCTACCGAGTAATGTCACATACATGTGCACAATTTTTACTAAAGTTTCAGGTTGGCAAACAAAAGAAACAAGAAGGGCAAAGCCCATACGACTCACATGCTTGACCTTGACATTTATATGACCTTGACCTTCAGGTGACCTTCAAGGTCAAGGTCAAACAACTAAACCTACCAATGACATACACGAAGAAATGCTTTACACATTTTTCCTACCAAAATACATGTGACCTTGACCCAAGGTCAAGGTCATCCAAGGTCATGCAACACAAAGCTGTTAATTCAAGACATAGGAAGCACAATGGTGCTTATTGGCACTTTCTACCATGAGATATAGTCACTTTTAGTGGTTCACTACCCCATTTTGGTCACATTTCATAAGGGTCAAAGTGACCTTGACCTTGATGATATGTGACCAAATGTGTCTCATGATGAAAGTATAACATGTGCCCCACATAATTATTAAGTTTGAAACAGTTATCTTCCATAGTTCAGGGTCAAGGTCACTTCAAAATGTATACAATCCAACTTTGAAGAGCTCCTGTGACCTTGACCTTGAAGCAAGGTCAACCAAACTGGTATCAAAAGATAGGGCTTGCTTTGACCTATATACCACTTGTAGCTAAGGTCGCCATTCTCAATAACGTGGGAGAAAATTGGGAAAATGTGAAAAATGACTGTTTTTGAGACCACATTTATGGCTCCTGTGACCTTGACCTTGAAGCAAGGTCAAGTCACTATGTATGTTTTTTGAGGCCTTGTCATCATACACCATCATGCCACATTTGGTGTTGATAGACTTAATAGTCTCCGAGAAAAATCCAACGTTTAAGTTTTTTACGGACGGACGGACGGACGCCCGGATGGACGGACGACACGGCTCAGTACATAGACTCACTTTTGCTTCGCATGTGAGTCAAAAAGGGCTAGTCGTGGTGGGGTGGGTGTGGGGAGAGGAATAATTTTTCAGCAAAAGTGAAATTTGACAAAGTTCAATATTCCTCTTCTATTTATAAAACAAGGGCAAAGCCCATACCACTCACATGCTTGACCTTTAGGTGACCTTCAAGGTCAAACAACTTAACCTAGCAATGACATCATACACTAAGAACTGCTTTACACATTTTCCCTACCAAAATACACATGACCTTGACCAAAGGTCATCCAGATCATGCAACACAAAGCTGTTAGTTAATTCAAGACATAGGAAGCACAATGGTGCTTATTGGCACTTTCTACCATGAGATATGGTCACTTTTAATGGTTCACTACCCCATTTTGGTCACATTTCATAAGGGTCAAAGTGACCTTGACCTTGATGATATGTGACCAAATGTGTCTCGTGATAAAAGTATAACATGTGTACTACAATGTTATGAAGTTTGGAAGAGTTATCTTCCATAGTTCAGGGTCAAGGTTACTTCAAAATATGTATACAATCCAACTTTAAAGAGCTCCTGTGACCTTGACCTTGAAGCAAGGTCAAGTCACTATGTATGGGTTTTTTAACGCCTTGTCATCCTACACCACCATGCCAAATTGGGTGTTGATAGACTTAATAGTCTCTGAGAAAAATCCAACGTTAAAGTTTTTTTAAAATACGGATTACAGGATGCCCGGACGCCCAGACGCCCGGACGGACGACACGGGTGACCTAGTATGAAAGTATAACATGTGTACTACAATATTATGAAGTTTGGAAGAGTTATCTTCCATAGTTCAGGGTCAAGGTCACTTCAAATTAATATGTATATAATCCAACTTTAAAGAGCTCCTGTGACCTCGACCTTGAAGCAAGGTCGAACTGGTATCAAAAGATAGGGATTACTTTGCCCTATACACCACATATAGGTCAGGTATCCAATCTCAAAAACTTCAGAGAAAATTGGAAAAATGTGAAAAATGGCTGTTTTTTAGACAACATTAACGGCCCCTGCGACCTTGAAGCAAGGTCAAGTCACTACATGTTTTTTGAGGCCTTGCCATCATACACCATCATGCCAAATTGGGTGTTGATAGACTTAATAGTCTCCAAAAAAAATCTAACATTAAAGTTTTTTATGGACGCCCGACACGGGTGAGTACATAGACTCACTTTAGCTTTGCATGTGAGTACACAATATATTGATTAAAAAAAAAAAGTTCTGGCTGACCTACTGACCTTACCTTTTTCTGGCCATGTTACTGGGAGAAAAAAAAAGTTGAGGTCACAGTAACCCAACTAACACTTTTGTACCTTGCTGACCCTAATTTTTTTTCTGATAATCCAAAACTGAGAAAAGAAAATAAATTGATGGTCAACAATAAACTCTCATCTTCCCTGCCATATGAGCACTCATTGAATCCATTATTAAGTTTCAAGAAAAGTTTTCAGTGAAAGAAAGTTTATGTTCAATCTGGCCTCTTCTAAAAAGAAGAAAAACAAAAAGTTCAGGCTGACCAACTGACTTTTTTGGTGTGGTCATGCTAGCTTAACCACAAACTTTTTTCGGGGGTGGGGGTTGGGGAGCAAAAATATTAATTCCCATCTCAATATGTTTACTTCTATTCTACTCGTGGGTCAAACACTGACAGACCGCAATATAGTGCATAAGAAAAATGCAATCATCAACGTAGTATACAAGCTACTAATCAATTTCCCCTAACCTTTGATTTTCTTCTCCACTTTTTCACATAACCTTTGTCTGTCAAGCACTTAATTTATATTGACTGGAAGCAGCCACATTTTGGCAGCTTGAGGATTATGCACCTCCCACATGCTTAATCTCTGTTGCAAATCACTTATACACATACACTTGAGCAGCACATGCACAGCATCTGTGATTGAATCAGTTGACTCACCATAGTGATCTCCACTTCCCTTCACAACAGAGAGGGATTAGCAAGCTCATTATCACACAGCAGCAAACCCTATAGGTGTCAACCCCTTTCCATGGGACCCCAGGCTAGCTCACTCTATTGTGTGGAAACCACACATCTCTTGCTATGGAGGGGGAAGAATGCTTCCTATGGAGAGGAAGTAGGGCCAACGAGTCCCCACTTTGGAGTATTGTTCAGCAGGATACTTCCCTAGTGTAACTTACATACACAATCCCTGAATCCAACAGTAAGTTCTACCAACAATGCACTAAACCCAACAGTATGACAAGTCTCTCACTAAACTGCACCAACAGTACATACAAATGCAACAAGTACAGACAAGAAATGGCTAAGTTTCAGGCACCTGCAGACCAAATATGCAGACTTACCTAACCAAAGCAACAGAGCAGTCACTACAAGAACCATCTATGTGGTCTTTCCCTCAAATCCCAACAGATCTACATTGAATGTAGCATTTCCCACCTGCACACTCATTGCACAGTAAGTTTTGATGATTCACATTCATATTAACAAACATGATAAGAATTAAGCCAGAAAGTTATAATACAAGGACCAACATTTCAGGTGAATTTTCAGTTTAAATGTTCTTCTGGTCCTTGAAATTCACTTCTATTCCATCAAGCACTGCTCCAGTCATAAATGTTAACAATTGGTAAAGGATACAGTTCATAACTGTTCAACCAGAGCAACCACAGAACATGACGTTTGGATGTATAAGCAGCCTAATAACACTATCCAGAGTATCCAGGGGGTTAAAGAAAGTAGACCATTTCAATTTGTTGATCATGGTGCTTCAGTCAATGGAATAAGGCCAAACCAAAAAATAGTAAATGTGGTAATGGTAACATGGCTTTATAAAAAAGTTTATTCATATTTCAATTTCAAATTATTGTTTTACATGAGGCCAGACTGACCATGAATCAAATTTCACTCTAGCTAAAATGCTTAACAAGAAGGGCAAAGCCCATACGACTCACATGCTTGACCTTGACCTTCAGGTGACCTTCAAGGTCAAGGTCAAACAACTAAACCTACCAATGACATCATACACAAAGAAATGCTTTACACATTTTTCCTACCAAAATACATGTGACCTTGACCCAAGGTCAGGGTCATCCAAGGTCATGCAACACAAAGCTGTTAATTCAAGACATAGGAAGCACAATGGTGCTTATTGGCACTTTCTACCATGAGATATAGTCTTTTAGTGGTTCACTACCCCATTTTGGTCACATTTCATAAGGGTCAAAGTGACCTTGACCTTGATGATATGTGACCAAATGTGTCTCATGATGAAAGTATAACATGTGCCCAACATAATTATTAAGTTTGAAACAGTTATCTTCCATAGTTCAGGGTCAAGGTCACTTCAAAATATGTATACAATCCAACTTTGAAGAGCTCCTGTGACCTTGACCTTGAAGCAAGGTCAACCAAACTGGTATCAAAAGATAGGGCTTGCTTTGACCTATATACCACTTGTAGCTAAGGTCGCCATTCTCAATAACGTGGGAGAAAATTGGGAAAATGTGAAAAATGACTGTTTTTGAGACCACATTTATGGCTCCTGTGACCTTGACCTTGAAGCAAGGTCAAGTCACTATGTATGTTTTTTGAGACCTTGTCATCATACACCATCATGCCACATTTGGTGTTGATAGACTTAATAGTCTCCGAGAAAAATCCAACGTTTAAGTTTTTTACGGACGGACGCCCGCCCGGACGGACGGACGGACGCCCGGACGGACGGACGACACGGCTCAGTACATAGACTCACTTTTGCTTCGCATGTGAGTCAAAAATGAATTGAGTGGATTTCCTTAGTGCTTATAGGGCAGGGAAGACTGTTAAACATTTTTTCCCTTTTTTTCCCTGCCACTATAAAAAAGTTTTGGGTCAGCAAAACAGAAACCCAGGGTTGGTTGGGTTACCGTAACCATAATTAATTTAGTGGGAGCCTAAGTAAAGTGATGCTAGAAAAAGCACATCTTTCTAACAAAGAATATGCCACAGTTATTAACATTTTAAGTCAAAATTTTGAAAGTGATGCACCAGTGTTTTACTAGTTATCTTGCCAAGCTG
The DNA here is from genome assembly GCA_034096865.1 of Theodoxus fluviatilis. Classification (NCBI taxonomy): domain Eukaryota; kingdom Metazoa; phylum Mollusca; class Gastropoda; order Cycloneritida; family Neritidae; genus Theodoxus; species Theodoxus fluviatilis. Next base: position 77,890 of record JAWQFJ010000577.1, read on the forward strand.
CAAAAAAGGTGCTATCAATGTGTAAATGGAGTAGCTTGCAATATATATCAGGGAACACTCTCTCAGGGCATGCAGCATAAGACCCAGTTATGAAGTATTGGTATCCAACTTCAACAAATCAAACACAAATACTATTCATTGCATAAACAAGCTACAAAAAGTACAGGGCAAATGCTTTTTTTCAATACTAATCCTTATATACTGAAGGTTTTATTCCTCTCCCCTTTTCATTCCTACCTGAGGCACATCAAGCAGTTCATTTCAGTTCAAGACCTACAACCTCAAACGTTTTCTGATCTACCAAAAAACTAAGCCAATGCATCCATTTTGCCATTTATATTTCAACAAATAGGGGACATTTATGTATAATCCAAAAATTCTAGGGATGCAATAATTAAATAGTTATAAAAATGTCAATTATTCAAAGCAATATGTTTTAGTTTTACACTAAAAATAAAAAGGCACAAAATTTTCTAAAAGGGAAATCCTAACTTGACACAATATGTGAAATAAAGTAAAGAAAAGTAATATGTCCTGAGACGGCAAAAACATGTAATTGTAAGCAAGATGTTTGGGAAACTATGGTCCATGCCAACCTTTCCAGCTCACTCTTTAGAGGGCTGTGAAGTCTTACCTGATTACAAACACTTCTAACAGTTGGCATGAAATTTCACCTCAGAAAAACTAGTAATAAGTGGGTGGGTGGGTGTGGGTGTGGGGGGTGGGAGTGGGGGGAGAGTGTGGTTATGGTAACATGGCTGAAAATAATATGGTTGGAAGGTCAGCCTGAACTATTAAAAACATAATCAAGTTTATTTTAAATATGAAAATGCTTTAAAAGGATTTATACAGTGGATTCCCAAATGCTTACAGGGCAGAGAAGATGGGACAAGCATGCAATTCCTTGTCGATCTTTTTTCTTTTTGCACACAGAAAAATGTTTAGGGTTGGTAGGGGAAAGAAAAAAGGGTCAGTTGAGTTACTGAAATCACAAATATCTTTGTGTGTGGACTAATTCAGTTACAAAAATGTGGCAAAAGTTCAGTTTATACAGGGGTAAATTTTCATCTATGATAGTAATGATACCCCCAGATGATGGGTGAATTGCATCACTAGTGCAGAAAAAGATGATCAGAAGGAAAAGTGCATCAATATGGTACATTTTGACCCATTTTACTTCTCATACCCGTGAAAATGAACATTTCAAAACTAGGTCAAAATAAGGTGATGTCTCAGTATGACTATCTCAAGAATTCCTCTAAACTACAGATAATTAGTTGTTTTTTTAATCACAACACCTTCTCAGGGCAACCTGGTAACTGTCATGCCTGACAGTCAAAACAAAATAAGCTAGGCTATGATGGCGTTATCAATTATGGTAAACACCACCTAAATGGAAAGAAAAGTAATTAAGAAATTAACAAGCATTCTTCAAAAACTTTTTAAAGCACATAACTGACACAAAATCGGAATACACTGCTTTATTGACTTTCATGAATTATCTATTTGCAAATGATGAAAAGGGTCTTGCTGCCTGCCTCTAATTTTGTTTGCAAATCAAAACCTGTCCACACCAACAAAATGCCATACCAACACCAGTTCTTTTGCAAATAAAAGTGTTCATATATCATTATATGCAATCTCTCTCTCTCTCTCTCTCTCTCTCTCTCTCTCTCTCTCTCTCTCTCTCTCTCTCTCTCTCTCTCTAAGCAAGCATACTTTTGTGCTCATGCATGCAACTAACTGAATATTTTCAGTACTGACATATGCTGGGCGCACACGACAACACAGTCTTGACCGGGGCTTAGAACAGTACCTGTCATTGGGGTCACAGCTTAGTGAGAGAATGACCCGAGGCTCTGGCTTGACCACCCTTGCCCTGCAGTTCACATCCCACCCCACCTGTTCTGACCCTACCACAATCCAACTAGGTTGTACTCCGGTCAACCGCCTGGTCAATGAATTGCCTGGGGAAGAGCCATAAATCTACACCTCCATAGAGAACAGACTTTGCTAAGTGCAACATCGATGGTTGATGCGATTATGGCAATTTCAAACTACTATTCTCGCTTTTTTTCATCACTCCCCACACGGCACAGACGAACCGATACGAAAATGTATTCCATGCATTAACGACGGAATTGTTTCACTGTCGACGTAAGAAGTAGGAGATTAATAAACGGATAAATACGAAAGATAATATATTTTATATGTAGTTGTAAATGGAACTTGACAACCCATCAGCCTTCGTAGACTTTGTAAAGCAATGTGATCATGAAAAATCATTACGAGCTGGTCAGAGTAAAATCAAGAGATGATTTCCCAAGTTATTCGCCTCTTGCAAATCGCTAAGAGAAACGCAGTGGGTCAATTTTCAACCCGAATCTAATGGGGAACACGGAAGAAGCGAAGTCATCACGCTTCGATTCACGACGAAGTATACAAGAGAAATCGTCATTACTAAGACTGAATTCATTGCGGCCCCTACCCCCACTCCCCCAGCATGCAACTGGCTATCCTTTTCAACCATAGACTGTGGAAATTTAAATTAAAAAGGAAGTTGCATGACAGTAGACCTTCACCTGACCACAAACGGGACGTGGTGCGCAAAAATGCCGGTAAGGCGGTAACACGTTGGAAGGCCGGCCACACCGTTCAAAATCGACAGCCGTCACACAGCCAATACACACAAGAAAAATCCACTACCTCGGCTGGCAATTTCCTGGGATAGCGACGAATAGTTTCTTTCCAGACCAATGATTCCACGATTCGAACGAAAACAAAGACAGGAAGCAGTATCAATCAGTGCCGCGCGAAATCAACACCCCTCTCTAGCTCTGCTGGGGGTGATTTGCATAAATTGCACTCGCATAGTAGAGCGGCGGCGGCGGCGTTGGCCGCGACATGCGAACAGCTTCCATGATACTTGATAGCACGCCGTCATACAAACCAACAGTAGTCACCCACAACCCTTTTCCAACAATTTTGACGACATACTATTTGAAGAAAAATACTATTAAAAAGAGCAAACCTATAAAATTGGCACTTGATGTCTGATATTGCCGCGGTCTGCGACACTTGCAGGCTGATGCTTCAGACGGACAACTATGACCTATTTTCATGCAGACAAATCACACTACACGCACACGTTTGTGTCAGCAACGACAGCAGAAAAACACGACGTCCCACGGCAGGATTGCTGATGGTGAGAATTGGCCGAGTCATAGAGCACAGCAAGAACATGCCTCAACTGCCAACATGACGGTCCCCTTGAATGAAGTACAACTCACCTTTTCAGTCGAGACAAAGGCAGTTGGTGTTGAGGGTCCCGTCAAAAGGTACATCCAAAAACAATCGCCTTTGCGTTATAATCCGTGATTGAATGATAATCCACTAAATCAATGCACACATAATCAAAATAAAAAGTACTTACACAAAGGAAAGCAAGGGAAGCACGTTACTCAGGAACAAACTGGCTCTACTGTGCTAACTTCTCTGAATAAAAGCCACTCGTACTGCTGAATGGCGCGTAATCTCGTGAAGTCTCGGAGAGTGGGAGAAACATCAAGTCAATATAAAATCGATTCATTAAATTAAGATGCACTGTTCTATCCTATTTTCACGAGACAGAAATAAATTCCTGAATGTTTTGTAATTTTTCATCCATTTTCAATACGATAACCTCGGGCTCAGCTGTCAGCTCCAGCAGAAGGAGTAATGGCAGACCCTATGGCGGACGTTAAGTCTCTTGAGCATCCAACATTAAAGGTATACTGCGTAATTTTCACCTCATGTCGCATTCTTGTGGATGCGACGGTATTGGTAAAGCCTGCGTGACTAGCACCTAGGAAGATTAAGACTCGAAAACATTGTGGGCCCATGTGATGTATTGTGCTTGACGTGTTTTTATTGTGATGTAACTCTTCATTCTGTTTTTCAATGGACGAAATAACTGAAACGATGTTCAATCAAACCATTAATCAGAGTGTGATGGTATGGATGATCATCGACAAATGTAGGAATGACAATTGTGATCGTTTCATTAAGTGTCCTCAAAGACTCCCACAGCATGTCCAAACTCGGTTGTTCATGAGCCTGTTACTAAATTTTTTTTATACTAGTGTTACAGTGAGTGTTGTTGGATCATATCCCGGGTGAAAATACACACGCAAACTTTGATGAGCTTCATTTGCAAAGCGACAATTTCAATCCCAAGCAACTTTCAAACATATGAATAAATGAAGGAGCTACTAACGTTTTCTGGTTGTTTATGATGTTAATTGATTTTGTTATGGGCTTATTGGAGTCCGAACCGTTTCCATGCGCATTGATGGTGAATTCGGAGAGGATGACTTTTCGTCTTTTGTACTCATTAATTACTTTACTCGTATGTAAGGACTTCAAGGTTCTCATTTCCTGGAAGGTAGCTTGAAGAGAATAGCACTCAGATTAGGCTGTGTCTGTGTGGATTTCGCGCAAGAGCCAATACCTTAGTGGAGATGATGATTAGTTTGCCTCACACACACACACACACACTCTCTCTCTCTCTCTCTCTCTCTCTCTCTCTCTCTCTCTCTCTCTCTCTCTCTCTCTCTCTCTCTCTCACACACACACTCTCTCACACACACTCACACTCACGCACACTCACACACACACTCTCACACACACACACACACACACGCACACACATACACACACCCAGTGGCATAGGCTGTCCTATGTCAGAATGTCCGAGCCACCAGAGCAGGCCAGTAAGCTCCACAGACGGCTGAGGAGGGGGATATCATGAGGCAGCTGCCATTATGTGAACTGCTAGCATTCTGTGTAGTATTCTGGGCGTCTGTAGAAGTATGTTTAACCAAGTTTACACACACACGCATGCACACACACTCATGCATAGAGTATCTTCAATCATGCATTGTTTCTACTTGAGACTATTTGAACTTAATATGTAGGCTGTGGTCGAGTTGTTAGCTCAAGTCCTGCTATGACTCTCTGCACCATGTGCATTTTTCTGTACTGATTGATAACTCACTAAAGAGTGATATTTATGTTACCTTTTGGTAATAACCTCTGGTGTGCCTGGTAATCCATTTAAGTTTTGTTGTGCATGTTAGATGTTTAGTAGATAGATTTCCCCTGGAACTGATTTATAACAGAATTATTTTTGGCTGCAAAAGTTCAGACTGCCATACTTGTGGGAAAATCAGTTCTATATAAAGATAAGATAGATGCTAGGTTTAGTGACCCAGCCATTTACTCCTGTGCTTGAAATAATACTTGGAGGATTTTCTCGTGAGCTCTTAGAAATATTAAGGCCTGATCTTGAGTGCAGGATCTTGCCATCTTAGTTTCCCCCTGTGGGTTCGGGGTAAGAATTGACCCACCGCGTGTCCCTATGCGATTCGTAAGAGGCGAATGACTACGGACACGTGACTTGATTTGCGTTTATTAGATTACTAGCGATTGTCATGCCTAGTGGCCTTCCATAGCCTACAAAGGCTGATTGGCCGTAAAACTCAATCCATCCATTGCCATCTTAGTGTGCTGGCTCAATACTTCAACTAATGAGATCTAAATCTTAACATTGCTATCTTTGAAGAGGGGATTGGATTATTGAACTTCAATGCTGTTACATTTGATGATCATATCATGGATTTTGGTGTTAGTCATTGTAGTTTAGGATTTAATTTTTTTTTAAGCATTCTTGACAGCATAATTTTGAACTTCCTCATTCCTGCAGTAAATGTGACACTGAGTTTCTCAGGTCAATGTGCAGTATTGTGTGTGCAAGTATCGGCATGAACTCTTCACTCTTTAGAGTTAGGCAGTATTGATTACATTAATCATTTAATGACTGCTTACTGTCTGAGAAAACAAGTTTGCTGTCTAAATGTCACAATGCATGGCTCTGTATTAACTACTGCAAAAAGGACTAACAACTTACAATGATTATAATAAGTACTGGGTTTTAAAGTGGTTTTTATTCTTTTGAGGTGCTAAGTATGAGTTATTTCCATTATTTCATATGGAGAAATATTTTATATGAGTTTTGTTTTTTCCATTTGAGGTGCTAAGTACACATTACTGTTATTTCTGTTATGCAATATCTAAAAGTACTTTATATGAGTTTTGTAAAACAAATTTTAGGTGCCCTATGAAGTGCTGAATAAGCGCTTCCGGGCCGCCCAGAAGAACATTGACAGAGAGGTGTCCCACGTGCATGCTGCCAGCAAGGAAGTGGAGCAATGTCTACAGGGATCCTCCATCTCCAGAGCCAAAGTCACCTCAGCCCTCTCCAACATGGTGGAAAAACTTACCATCCTCAAGAGAAAGGTAAAGCTGCTACATGAACGGAAACAAACACACAGAGATGCACATACATACATTCACACACATGGACATGAACACTCGGACTTACAGACAGACAGAGACATGGGCAGACACACACAAAGACTCAGACATGCAAGAGACAGGCCAGGCAGATAAGACGGAAAAGTGAAGGGAGAATGATACAGATTTCTCTTGCACTCACACATGTGGACACATGTGCATGCACACTCACAAGCACACACTTGCTCACAGGAGCAGACAGAATGACTAACAAGGAGAGACATGTGCAAGGAAAAGTGTGTAAGAGTGTGTTCCATTGTGTTTGTGTGTGTGTGTGTGTGTGTGTGTGTGCGCGCGCTTATGCTTAGCAAGGAGAAGAGAGAAAAGTAATTTTCTAGGGCAGGCTCAACATTTCACACATGTATAGCTGTAGTGGGATAGCCCATCATTCTATAAACATGTGGCTCTATTGCTAATTCAGCATTTAAGCATTGGTATTTTTATTTATTTATTAACATAGTATTGGTGTAAATAGAAACACCAAGATATTTCTCCCATTCCCAAAGAGCATTGGCAGCATTAGATTTCTGTCTGAATGGAAGGGAGACAATTCATGTGACGACCAAGAAAGGGAAATCATGATATTCTCCCATATAAAACAGTGTAATGTGGTTCTTGGCATTCACTGGTGTATGGAGAAAGTTTCCCATACTTTGCTGAACTTGTCTCTAATGCCTCTTGATGCTGACAGTTGGTGCAACAGGCTATTTTATTCAGTGAGTTCTGTTTTATCCTCCCCCCTCACTCCAGATTTATCTATAGATACTAGAATTCTTCTTGATCCTTAGTTATAAGTTTTTCCCTCTCTTCAAGCAGTATTTTAAAAGAAAGCATCACATCTACATTTGCAACAGAAATATCACTCTTGTATCCTTTGTGACCAGCAGTTGGAAGTTGCCTAACTCACTCAGAAGCAAATGTTACTTAAAACTATAACTTAAAGATATGATCCAAAGCAGCACCCTTGATTTCTAATTATTTTCTCCTTGCAGGCGGATGAGAGCATACAGGATGAGATTGAGGCAGCCAGGGTCATCAAACGCCGGGTGGACCACCTGAAGGAGTATGACAGCAAGTCGGACGCAACGCGCCCTCTCTGGCAGAAGAAGCGCCTGGACCGCATGCTGGTGGAGTTTTTCCTGAGAGCCGGCTACTACAACACCGCTCTCAAACTGGCACGCCACTCCAGCATCGAGGTAAGAGCTAACTGCTTCGCTCACTCAGTCATTACATTTCTGGCGTTGTTTGTGTTTAATCCTGTCGTTCGGTGCTTGGTATCGGCTCCGTCAGCTGATCTGGGGGTCAGTGCTTTGTGGTATGTGGAAAGGATTTGGTAAGGAATTTACGTTGTCTGGTGCATGGGATCTGTGGTGTGGTTGCAAGGTGGCCACAGAGTGCGCTGATAGAGGGATTCCTTCTTGTGGTCTGTGGGTGAGTAGAGTTATTGTCTGTCAGGAACTCTACTGTGTGCTGTAATTACTGTAGTTGTATTCGATCTCAATACATTAGGACTATTTTTTAATATAATAATTAATCGATTGTTAGATGTTTACTTGGTGTGCTACTATTTCGTTATCATTGTATTGACTGTAACTGTTTTACTGTGTTTTTGTTCTTCTCTAAGAATATCAAAACATGTGTCTTATTCACTGTAAAGTTAGAACTGATTTAGCACTGCATGTATATGTTCCTTATTACAATTTTACATGTTTGTATAATAAATTGGGGAAAAAACTCATTCGCTTAGCTTTCTTTTGCAATGCATGCAGTGCTGCCATATGAAATGAGATTTGCCTCAGATTGCTTTCAGTGTTTCTGTGTTTTGTTGCTATGAAGTCACTATTTGCCATAAACATTTTGCAAGGCATCAGGAAAGTGAGAGATGTGTAATCTTTTGCCTGGCTTCTTGCCTGTTTTCGCCAAAATGTCATGGAAGATTGCTTTTGACTTGCTTGAAATACGGAGTTTATATAATGAGAAAAGGGTAGACAAGCAGCTGCGTGTGTGTGTGTGTGTGTGTGTGTGTGTGTGTGTGTGTGTGTGTGTGTGTGTGTGTTTTATACAAAACTATTTAATTAAGTAGAGAAATAAGTTAACTCATGTGATCTATGGTGTGTTGATGGATGCCTTGTAAACTTTTCACCTGCCATCTAAGTATTGGTGATTGTGTTATCCTTATTGATTTACAACCCCCCAACCGACCAACTCCCCACAAGCAAAATGAAGAAAAGATCCCGTGATGAAAGATTGTATCCTAGGTCCATTATTTATTCTGCTCTCTGGCAGCATTTGATTTTCTTCAATTGAGTCAACTGCACAACTTGGGACAGCAATAGGTTTTTCATAATAGACTGCACATAATAGAAAGATAGGGGGATGTGGAACTATACAAGAAATTCCTAATTAGGCATCCATACATCACACTACAGACAGATGATGTAGTCAAAGTCTCAGAAGTTTCAAATCAAGGAAGGGTAGGCCGCCATGAAGACATTTTGATGGACACAACTCAATAGCTACATCACAAGCAAGAAACCCATGTGACTGTTTGAGGAAACGTTTTCCGAGGCAATAATAATAGAACATGTTCTATTCCTCAGCAACTCAACAGAAAACTGTTCTTGCAACGTGCAAGCATGAATTTTTTTCAAAGGCAAGTGGAGACCTGCCAGAAATTTGCCATGTGAGAACACCCAAAAAAAAAATTTGCAACTTGCAAGTATAATCTTTGACGTGGCAAGTGCATAGTTGCCAGAAATGAGGAGGCCTTAACTCTACTTCTTGTCATGTTTCTTGTTACAAAGAAAGAAAGGGTCAAAGGTTCCCTAACAATCCATTCATTCAAATTCAAAGCCTAGCAGTGCATCAATGACATGACACCAAAAAATAACCAGCTTTGGAAGACTCCACATTCGGTCTGTCCTTGTTTGGTTCAAACTTCAAGTCATCACCTTTCACACTACATCATTCTGTATGTTTTGGGATAAATGTCTTGCCATTTTCCTATGATGCATGCTCTCTAGTGAAAACAGCTGAATGCTTTTCTCTGGGCTGTTGCTAATGTAACTAAAGTTTCTCATTACCAGACAGCCATAGCATTGTGGTGACAAGGTGCAATGATTCATCTGCTTCAGGATCTGACCAACATCGATCTGTTCCTGACATCCAAAGAAGTTGAGGAGTCCCTTAGACGGGGGGAAACGGCCTCATGTCTGGTCTGGTGTCATGACAACAAGTCCAAGCTGCGAAAAATGAAGGTAATTGTGTGCACTGTATACTCTACAGAGGAAAGTAATCAAATAGGAATGCCACAGTGATTTTAATCTGCATTCTTCCCATGCAGTTTTCCCTTCATTAGCAGTTTTTGAATTCTTGCAGGATGATATTCGATTTTTTGGGTATGACAAATGAATTAAAATTAATCAATGTTGTTGTTGTTGATGTGTTTTGGAGGTAGAAACGCTTCAAACCATAATTTTCATGTACTTCTGGTCAACAAGAAATATGCAAGAGAAAGTTAGGAAAAGCTTGTTCATCTGCAGATAGAATGGTATCTGCCATGAGGCAGAAGATTGTTGAGTGAATGTGTATGATTAAACAATGTCACAAAATAAGAACATCTGCTCTCTGCTTCTGATGAGGGAGGGAGGGAGGGAGTGTGTATCCTGTATGTGTGATTGATAATAGCACCATTTCCTTTCTGGTTTGTATGCAAAGAGAGATGTTACTTAATCATCTACTGATCTAGTCAGTGCTCTGCCATTGTTGGTGACCTTCAGAGCACCCTGGAGTTCCAAGTTCGACAGCAGGAGTTTGTGGAACTCATCCGGCAGGACAGAAGGATGGATGCTGTAAAGTAAGCACATGTCATTTATGTATCATCTCATTTCATGGCGTTTTACATGTCCTGTTGTTGCTCACTCATCACCTTGCCCTGTTGTTTTCAGATGGCTCTGCAGTTATTTTATATATCTTTGTGACTCTTCTGTTACCATAGCTATTTGTTTGTAGTGGTATTTTATGTCTTGCCATAAATATCTTTGTGACAATGTATGAAGAAACAAGATTGAAATGGAACATTTTACTAGACGAGATTTAAAAATCATATTGTGAATATACCTAATAAATTTAACATAAAGGATGTGTTAATTGTTACCTATTAAGGTGGGGGTCAGAACCCTATTTTAGTCGATACGTTTTAACTTTCAGTAAATGAAAATGTCATATTTCTTTGCTGGATTTTCTCTTCTTTTTTTCAATTTCAATAAACTGTTTTATTTGAGAGAGAGAGAGAGAGAGAGAGAGAGAGAGAGAGAGAGAGAGAGAGAGAGAGAGGGAGAGAGAGAGAGAGGGGCTCTGTGGCCGAGTGGTTAGCGCACTGGACCCACAATCAGTGGGTACGGCGCTCGAAGCTGCGCTCGAAGTTGAGGGCTGAGTTGGAAAAAATTGTGAAAGCTAACTTTGGCGCGTTCATCCGCAGCCTAGTTGCATGCTCCCCAGGGAGTTGAGACGGTGTTGGAGTGATAAAAAAAAAAAGGTAGCCCGATCGAAGCTGCGCTGGAAACTGCGCGGTTCACAGAGTTGCATCCTTGAGCAAGATGCTTAACCCACATTGCTTCTCCCCACCCAGGAGTGAAACCGGGTATCAAACGGCCCTCTTCAGGGCTACCAAACGGCCCTCCTCAGGGCTTTACAGGTCTTTCGGATGGGACCTTCATAAACCGAGGTCTAGTGTGTGATACGCATGCACAACATCAATCGCGCACTATAAAGATCCTGACGCTCATGTCCTTGACGGGTGAGTGCCGGCCACAGAAAAAAATATACCCAGCACGCACAACTCCCCACCCAGGAGTAAAAAAAAAAAACGGGTGTCTGCAGAATCTTCACATTGTTGAAGGTGGCAGACTAGAGAAAGAAGAAGAAGAAGAAGAAGAAGAGAGAGAGAGAGAGAGAGAGAGAGAGAGAGAGAGAGAGAGAGAGAGAGAGAGAGAGAGAGAGAGAGAGAGAGAGAGAGAGAGAGAGAGAATGTATGTTTTTTGTTTTTAAACTCTTAAGTTTTTTTCTGAGGTACAGCATTGAACAGGTGTAAAACTGAGTGAAAATGACAAAATCTCAAACTCCAGACAATACAGTCATATTAACATTATTGAACATTTGCTAATATATATATAAATTACTCATAACTTTAACCTTTTCTAATGCACAATGTTGTCAGAATGGTTTCAAATGTTTTACACCCCACCCCACCCCCACCCCAAAAAAAAATAAAAAAGAAAAAAATGGTGGTTATAGTAACTGACCCATCCTATTATTTTCCTGATTATGCAATCTTTATGCAACCATCATAGAAGAGAGAGAGAGAGAGAGAGAGAGAGAGAGAGAGAGAGAGAGAGAGAGAGAGGGAGGTACTCAGGGGGATAATCTTTTATTTTATTTTTTAAAGCATTTATAGTGAAAGAAAGTATGGTTTATGTTCAGTCCAGCCTCTTCTATAAAAAAAACACACAGAAAAAGAAAAAAAGTTCAGGCTGACCTACCAACCCTGTCCTTTTTGTCCATTTTACCTTAGCCACAACTATTATTTTGGGGGGGCCTTAGACCCGCCACATCCCCATATGCAATCCATATATAGGCAAATGACGAAGCACATGGAGAATTGACTCGCTCATAATCATATATTCCAGTCAGGATGTCAGTAGCCATACACAGCCTTTAAAGGCTGATGGACTGCAATCTGTATAGCCTCATCACTCCACCCAATCCATCAGTTGTCCGCTTGTGTTAGATAACCACCACTTTCAACAGGACAGTGCCTTCAGTACTGGCAGGTGAAGGTGACGGAGAGGTTTTCAGTCTCCACATTGCCACGTTAGGAAGAACTTGCCTAGCTTGGTACTCACTCTCCTTTGCACTGCATCAGTGACCTGGTGTAGATGAGGCATTATGAGAGTCCTCATGTCTGCTTTGCCAATGTGTGAGTCTGTTGGAAAAGGTTACTTCCTTAGTGCTTGCACACATCATGTGTTTATTTATTTAAAAAGAAAGAAAAATATCAGGGGAAGGAACTCTTGGGGTGTATCATTTAAGGGTTTTGGTGTACTTCTCATGCATTTCTGTTATGCAACGATGGGTTTCTTTTATGCAACCCAATGAATAGATGATTAAGTTCCATATTTGATGGGTTAAATTTTCTTCTTCTTTTTTGTTTTTTTAACCACTTTATGAATGGGTGCTTACAGTAAAAAGTTTATGCTGTTGATTATTTATTCTACTGAAGAAAAAAAAGGCTAAGCCCATTAGACTGAAACTGAATCATGAATTATTATTTACTTTATGTTGGGAAGGTCATTGGTTTCAGTTGTCATTGGCGTTGTGTCCACCGCCGTTAAATAATGGTGGATGTGTAATTTTAAGAAAATTTTCCTGTGGATGATGATAAATGACAAATTCACGATCTTTATTTTATTTTTTTTCCTTCCCCCCCCCCTGTGTGTGTGTGTGTGTGTGTGTGTGTGTGTGTGTGTGTGTGTGTGTGTGTGTGCAGAGTTGCTGCATTTGACTGAGATACAGATACTGTCGCATTCTGCTTGCAGACATGCCAGGAAGCACTTCAGCTCTCTGGAGGAGGACCAGATCCCTTCCATCCAGCGTGTGATGGGTCTGCTGGCCTTTCCCCCCAACACCGATGTCTCGCCCTACAAGGTGGGAACTGAACTGTACTGTACTGTAGTCTTCTGGCCTCCACCAGTGCATGCCCAAGCAGTCCTCTCATGTTTACAGGAGCAGCTGGACACTGTCTTCAGTGTGGTTGCTAGGGTGACACTGAGGGGGTTTACAGGAGCTGCTGGACACTTGTCTTCAGTGTGGTTGCTAGGGTGACACTGAGGGGGTTTACAGGAGCTGCTGGACACTTGTCTTCAGTGTGGTTGCTAGGGTGACACTGAGGGAGTTTACAGGAGCTGCTGGACACATGTCTTCAGTGTGGTTGCTAGGGTGACACTGAGGGGGTTTACAGGAGCTGCTGGACACTGTCTTCAGTGTGGTTGCTAGGGTGACACTGAGGGGGTTTACAGGAGCTGCTGGACACTTGTCTTCAGTGTGGTTGCTAGGGTGACACTGAGGGGGTTTACAGGAGCTGCTGGACACTTGTCTTCAGTGTGGTTGCTAGGGTGACACTGAGGGGGTTTACAGGAGCTGCTGGACACTTGTCTTCAGTGTGGTTGCTAGGGTGACACTGAGGGGGTTTACAGGAGCTGCTGGACACTTGTCTTCAGTGTGGTTGCTAGGGTGAAACTGAGGGGGTTTACAGGAGCTGCTGGACACTGTCTTCAGTGTGGTTGCTAGGGTGACACTGAGGGGGTTTACAGGAGCTGCTGGACACATGTCTTCAGTGTGGTTGCTAAGGTGACACTGAGGGGGTTTACAGGAGCTGCTGGACACATGTCTTCAGTGTGGTTGCTAGGGTGACACTGAGGGGGTTTACAGGAGCTGCTGGACACTTGTCTTCAGTGTGGTTGCTAGGGTGACACTGAGGGGGTTTACAGGAGCTGCTGGACACTTGTCTTCAGTGTGGTTGCTAGGGTGACACTGAGGGGGTTTACAGGAGCTGCTGGACACTGTCTTCAGTCTGGATGCTCGGTTGACACTGAGGGGGTTTTCAGGAGCTGCTGGACATTGCGCGGTGGCAGGACCTGGTGAATCAGTTCAGGGAGGAGAACTTCAAGCTTCATCACCTCAACTCCACCTCTGTCTTCACTGCCACTCTCCAGGCAGGGCTGTCCTCGCTAAAGACTCCGTATCCTTGCTGCCAGCGGCAAACACTGGGGAAATGGTGTGCTGTGGAATGTGACTGGTGCTGAGTTAGAATAAAATTGTATTTTTAGCCTGAGCTTACAGGGTTTTCATTTTCTTGTTAAGGTTATGAACTAGAACATGGTCTTACATTATCCATGTTGGTTGATGGGCTGTTCAACAATATTGTTTCGTTCATGTCATAGTGATAAGCAAACACACAGTGAATGAGAGGAAGAGAGGGTGGGGGTGGGGAAAATCCAGACATGTAACACTCTGCTCATGTGTTTAAAATAGAAAATCATATTTGAAAGAAGATGAATCGTGTTTTATTTTTATGAATTCTTGCAGAAGTAATGCTTGTTGAACTGGAGATCAAACATTTCTTTATAGTATCTGGCTGAGTTTAGAGATGGGAGGGGTATGCAAAGTAAATTGTGTTCTAAATGTGATGGAGTGGCATGAGGCATGATGGTAGCAGGGCGCAGGTATGAGACAAATCGTACTTGCTTTCCACAACTTTATTCATCCATGGGTACAGGAGCCCCTGGCTGGTCCGAGGCCTGATGATAATGGCCTGGACCAACCCAAGACCATGGTCATAGTGATCTCTCCCCCAGATGGTATGGGGTCTCTCAAGAGACTGGTGGTGAACGCCTCTGTAGAGACTGATGGTGAGCTCTCTCTCGACCTGCCGACAGCCCCTCCTTATCAAAGCAACGCGCGACCCCAGGGGAGCCAGGCTTGAAATCAGCAGTGGTGGATTTCAGCCTGTCTTGGGGTTGTGCTTTCCAAGTGATATAAAAAGGCTCATTGCTGCCTTATACTTACTCAAAATTATTCAAACCAAGTGTTGCCTTGATAGGCATAACAAAGTCAATCGAATGATTATTGCACCATTGCAATCAGATGCCTTAATTTAGAGAAATTATCAAATTTGTCTCTAGATTCTAACGATTTATGAATAGCCGCGCAAACGATAGAGGGGAGCTGTCCGAAGTCACATGTCAAGTTCAATTAACAAACAGATAAGGGGAGGCGCACTGGGACCCTCCCAGGCTGATAAGATACATAGTAGGCTGGTCTTACAACATATATATAGAACATGGCCGTCTGAGACGCAGGATACATGATACAGGGAGGGGGAGAGGGGAAACATGCTGACAGTGCTTGGCTTGGGCCAGCGCTTTGACCAGGCAAAAGGGAGGAGGGTGAGGAGAGAGAGAGGGCGAGAGAGAGAGAGAGAGAGAGTAAAACGTTGGGCTTCACCCGGCCACATAAATGTTTGCAGATGAATGATATTTGATTCCTGATGGGGTGGGGGGTAATTAAAAGGAGAGTTGTTCTGGTGCCACTAATTCTAGCTTCCATGGGCTATTGGAGTAGACTGTTTTCCTGAGCTGTGCAGCCATTGCTACAAATCAGACACGGGCTCCAAGAACAGTGACTGCCCTGTGTGCAGCAAGCACCTGAATGAGCTGGCCAAGACTCTGCCCTATGCCCACTGCTCCAACTCGCGGCTCATCTGCCCCATCAGCAGCCTGCCCCTCAACGAAAACAACCCCCCCATGGTGCTCCCCAACGGTCATGTCTACGGCTACAATGTGAGTACTGCCTTGTCTGGGCCTGCAGTCTCTAGAACTGACTTGCACTTGCTCTGACAAGGTCTAGGGATTTGCACGGTCAATGGCCTCACATAACTTGCAAAGACTGAAAGGCCAACAACATCATTCATTCTGTCTTGCAGTGTGTGGATGTATGAATATCACTTCCCATTGAAGAGCTGGTGTAGCTCTCACAGTGCCATGGTTACCAGTACTACTGTTTCACCCTGAGAGGGAAGGTTTTTTTTGTTTCACAAGCAGCATCTGTAAGATTTGTCAGCCTCTCACAACAGCAGGGTTACGAAAACAGTCTAAGGATTCTGGCTTGAAGTAGGAAATATTGTGAGCATTTAGACATGTGTGTTTCTCTCCTTCCTGTTTCTGTGAGAAAACTGAAGTGTTTGTAACTGTATGGAATTGTGTGTTTCAGTAGGTTTAGCATCATTGTTGACACAGGAAGACACATCTTAAAATGAGCCTCATAAAGATTTGCCATCTCCAGTTTCTTCTTTTCAAGCTAATTGTTCTGTTCCTGAGTCTCAGATTGTGCTTTATCTTCTCCTTTTCCCCTCCTCCTGACTCTTCTCAAATCTTCCTGCTTTCCCCCTCCTCCAGACTCTTCTCAAATCTTCCTGCTTTCCCCTTCCTCCAGACTCTTCTCAATTCTTCCTGCTTTTCCCCTCCTCCCCAACACCCCCCCCCCCCCCCCCCCTCCCCATTATTACTTGCCTTTCCATGTACTGCCCCCTTTGATAATGTTTTTCCTCCTTCATGTCTTTTCTCCTCTTCTGTGCATCTTCCTCCATAGTTTTAATATTCCTACTTTACCTTCTCCTGCTATACCTACTCTTCCCTCTTCTGCTCATTTAGTTCTGTTTGCTCATGCTCATATTGCTACTGCTCCTCATGCTCGTACTGCTACTGCTCTTGATGTCTACTGCTCCTCATGCTCATACTGCTACTGCTCCTCATGCTCATACTGCTACTGCTCCTCATGCTCATACTGCTACTGCTCTTGATGTCTACTGCTCCTCATGCTCTTACTGCTACTGCTCTTGATGTCCACTGCTCCTCATGCTCATACTGCTACTGCTCTTGATGTCTACTGCTCCTCATGCTCATACTGCTACTGCTCCTCATGCTCATACTGCTACTGCTCCTCATGCTCATACTGCTACTGCTCCTCATGCTCATACTGCTACTGCTATTGATGTCTACTGCTCCTCATGCTCATACTGCTACTGCTCTTCATGCTCATACTGCTACTGCTCCTCATGCTCTTACTGCTACTGCTCTTGATGTCTACTGCTCCTCATGCTCATACTGCTACTGCTCCTCATACTCATACTGCTACTGCTCTTCATGCTCATACTGCTACTGCTCCTCATACTCATACTGCTACTGCTCTTGATGTCTACTGCTCCTCATGCTCATACTGCTACTGCTCTTGATGTCTACTGCTCCTCATGCTCATACTGCTACTGCTCTTGATGTCTACTGCTCCTCATGCTCATACTGCTACTGCTCCTCATGCTCATACTGCTACTGCTCCTCATGCTCATACTGCTACTGCTCCTCATGCTCATACTGCTACTGCTCCTCATGCTCATACTGCTACTGCTCCTCATGCTCATACTGCTACTGCTCTTGATGTCTACTGCTCCTCATGCTCATACTGCTACTGCTCCTCATGCTCATACTGCTACTGCTCTTGATGTCTACTGCTCCTCATGCTCATACTGCTACTGCTCTTCATGCTCATACTGCTACTGCTCCTCATGCTCTTACTGCTACTGCTCTTGATGTCCACTGCTCCTCATGCTCATACTGCTACTGCTCCTCATGCTCATACTGCTACTGCTCCTCATGCTCATACTGCTACTGCTCTTGATGTCTACTGCTCCTCATGCTCATACTGCTACTGCTCCTCATGCTCATACTGCTACTGCTCCTCATGCTCATACTGCTACTGCTCCTCATGCTCATACTGCTACTGCTCTTGATGTCTACTGCTCCTCATGCTCATACTGCTACTGCTCCTCATGCTCATACTGCTACTGCTCCTCATGCTCATACTGCTACTGCTCCTCATGCTCATACTGCTACTGCTCTTGATGTCTACTGCTCCTCATGCTCATACTGCTACTGCTCCTCATGCTCATACTGCTACTGCTCCTCATGCTCATACTGCTACTGCTCCTCATGCTCATACTGCTACTGCTCCTCATGCTCATACTGCTACTGCTCCTCATGCTCATACTGCTACTGCTCCTCATGCTCATACTGCTACTGCTCCTCATGCTCATACTGCTACTGCTCCTCATGCTCATACTGCTACTGCTCTTGATGTCTACTGCTCCTCATGCTCATACTGCTACTGCTCCTCATGCTCATACTGCTACTGCTCCTCATGCTCATACTGCTACTGCTCCTCATGCTCATACTGCTACTGCTCCTCATGCTCATACTGCTACTGCTCCTCATGCTCATACTGCTACTGCTCCTCATGCTCATACTGCTACTGCTCTTGATGTCTACTGCTCCTCATGCTCATATTGCTACTGCTCCTCATGCTCATACTGCTACTGCTCTTGATGTCTACTGCTCCTCATGCTCATACTGCTACTGCTCCTCATGCTCATACTGCTTCTGCTCCTCATGCTCATACTGCTACTGCTCTTGATGTCTACTGCTCCTCATGCTCATACTGCTACTGCTCTTCATGCTCATACTGCTACTGCTCCTCATGCTCATACTGCTTCTGCTCCTCATGCTCATACTGCTTCTGCGTCTGCTGCTCATGCTTATACTGCTACTGCTCTTGATGTCCACTGCTCCTCATGCTCATATTGCTACTGCTGTTGATGTCTACTGCTCCTCATGCTCATACTGCTACTGCTCTTGATGTCCACTGCTCCTCATACTCATATTGCTACTGCTCTTGATGTCTACTGCTCCTCATACTCATATTGCTACTGCTCTTGATGTCCACTGCTCCTCATGCTCATATTGCTACTGCTGTTGATGTCTACTGCTCCTCATGCTCATACTGCTACTGCTCTTGATGTCCACTGCTCCTCATACTCATATTGCTACTGCTCTTGATGTCTACTGCTCCTCATACTCATATTGCTACTGCTCTTGATGTCCACTGCTCCTCATACTCATACTGCTACTGCTCTTGATGTCTACTGCTCCTCATGCTCATATTGCTACTGCTCCTCATGCTCATACTGCTACTGCTCCTCATGCTCATACTGCTACTGCTCCTCATGCTCATACTGCTACTGCTCTTGATGTCTACTGCTCCTCATGCTCATACTGCTACTGCTCCTCATGCTCATACTGCTTCTGCTCCTCATGCTCATACTGCTTCTGCGTCTGCTGCTCATGCTTATACTGCTACTGCTCTTGATGTCCACTGCTCCTCATGCTCATATTGCTACTGCTGTTGATGTCTACTGCTCCTCATGCTCATACTGCTACTGCTCTTGATGTCCACTGCTCCTCATACTCATATTGCTACTGCTCTTGATGTCTACTGCTCCTCATACACATATTGCTACTGCTCTTGATGTCCACTGCTCCTCATACTCATATTGCTACTGCTCCTCATGCTCATGCTGCTACTGCTCCTCATGCTCATACTGCTACTGCTCTTGATGTCTACTGCTCCTCATACTCATATTGCTACTGCTCTTGATGTCCACTGCTCCTCATACACATATTGCTACTGCTCTTGATGTCTACTGCTCCTCATGCTCCTTTGGCTCCTGCTGTTTTGTCCCCTTTGAGTCTAGCACTTAATTTGCAGCTTTTTTCTTGCAGGCCCTGACCAGCCTTGCAGCCGAGAATGAAGGCCAGATTGTCTGCCCCAGGACTAGGGAGATTTACACAGTGGAGGAGGCAGTAAAGGTCTTTGTCATGTGACCTGCTTAGTCACATGACCAGCTTCTGGAAGAGAAGGCTTGAGTGGCTCTTCCATTGTGTTCCAGTGTTTGGGCATGCTCAAGCCAGGCCCTGCATTTAGCCTTCACTGTTGGCCATGATTGTGATACTAGATCCATGCAACCTTGCTGTCTGCTAACATGTCAGTTGATTGACTTCTTTAGACTTGTAAAATGTGAATACCATTTTCTATCAATGTGTCGACCTTTTTTCCCCACCTCTCCTTTCAGGCAACATTCCTTTGGGGGTATGCTGCCATTTCCACTCTTTTATTATAAATGTTTTTTTATAAATGGGACTTTTTCCTTTTTCTCTAATAAATATCTTTTCTTTTTTTCTTTTCTTTTTTGTGTGTGTTTTTTTTTCAACATGCCATGACTGTTGCATGTTTTCAGACTGTGCTTGGACTGTGTCTTATACAACCTCAGCTATGTTCTGACTGTTGGAGATGTCTGGCGATTTAGACTTGACTGTAGATAATGCCTGTTGTAGTCTTTGGAATTTGAGAAAGAAGAGAAAGTAGTGCCCTTATCCTCCACGTGTATATTGCCAATGATTGAAGCTGTGAAGCCATGCATGATGATTGTGCTGATGCTGTGTACATACAAAGATACCTCAAACATGCCATGAAAACCAAACTGTGAAGATTTTCTCTCAGGGAAAAGTTGTCCCTGGTTTACAATCCTGGTGTACAGCCCTCTCTTACTGTACCAAAAATGTCTGCAGTTCCAATTGAGTGAAATATCTTTCCTTCACTACATGTTAAATCACAGGTGTCCGTGTTTTGTGTGGCTGTGTTTCTGGCAGTTTATTTTGGTGTGTTTTATAGATTTTTTGGCTCTCCCACTCTCATTAGTAGTTAGTTGTAAAGGTAGAGGTAGTGCTTATAATACATAGCAACTTAACACCTACATTTGGGTCTGAAACTGCTGTATGATTTTTACCTGAGCACTGGACCACAATCAATTCTTTATCTCTCTATGCCTCCGTAAGTAGAATTCAGAAGTTCACGAGAAAACACAAAAAACAACAAACTACCATCCTACAAGAAAAGGCAACTCTGAAAAGCTGCATTGAAAAATGGCAAATGCTAGATACATTGCATTTTAAAGTGTTTATAGGGACACGTCTGTCTGAAATTGATTCCCTGGGTTTTGTTTATTGTGGTGGTGGTGGTGGTGTTTGTTTTTGTTTGTTTGTTGTTGTTTTTGGGAGGGTTGTGGTTTTTTTTCCCACTTTATGGAGGCTTGGTTTGATCATGATGGGCTAATGACTGATACTCACCTTGATGTTTTGAATCTTTGCTTCTCATTAGTGGCAAAACTGCAAGCTTTTATGAGAATGAAAGAAATGCAGATTTTGTTAGAAGATACCCTTTATGAGTGACCACTGAAGGCCATCTGTTTTTGTTTTTGTTTACACATGTTAGGTGACATAATAATTCTGTCTGCCTCAAGGAAAGAGTTCATTCCCTGCCTGGGCATGTGTATGTCATGTACAAGATACAGACGCATTTGACATTCTGATAGGGTGGGTGTGTAAGCAACCAAGCTGAACTGTGGTTTGTCTGAAAGAGCACTTAGTAGTTGACACACACACACACACCCCCCCCCCCCCCACCCCCCCCCCGCCATAAGTGTTAGTGATTTGTTGGCTATGCAGTCTTAACATGGCAGTGCAAGCTTCATGCTGACTAACCGGTGTATTTCTATACCAACATTTTGTACTTGCATTATTCATTGGTATCACAGGTTAGGGCGCAACCATAGCAGTTTTCAAATTGCTTGCAGTTTCATGCAATATTTGAGTGAGGATGTGTTTGTTGGGTTAGCAAGGTCTGCATGACTTGAACTCTCTCACTTGTTTCAAAATGATGACGAAAGAGGACTTCAGTCTAACTAATTATATTTTTACAAGCTTTTGGGGCTTGGTAGCCCCGTCATCAGGTGAAGGAGCTACCAATCTTGGAAAGATTGTAAAAATAAAACTAGTTGGTCTGAAGTCTTTCTTCGCCATCATTTTTTTCAGTACCAAGTCCAATACCTATATACCTATATGATCCCTTGTTTAAATTTTCATTTGTTGAGTATTTTAAAAGTTGTTACATCTTTCTTCTCTTCTTTTGTTTTCAGTCTGAGATATGCATGATTGAATGGTTGATTTCCAAGTTGAATGTTTAATAAAACCTTGTGGAAGTTGACCAAGTTAGTTTATTGAAAACTGAACCAGATTCCACACAACTCTAGATCAAAGGTCGGTAGTGTTAACACAGGAGAAACAGTTGATGTTTTATTCACTGAAGATGAATCATAAAATTTGCAGAGTGACTGTCTTGCATCCAAATAGGTTTAACGGGCCAAAGGCACCATCACCAACAATGTAATTCCTTGTGTTATGTATTATGTTGTTACTTCTGTTTTGAGATATTAGGTCGTCCCCAATGTGTGTGTTTTTTGTTGGGCCTATGGTGCTTGCATTGCAGGTAATGAGGCAAAGTCACCTTCCTAAGTACAACATGTGGGTATGACTGCCATGCATATTTCTTCTCAGTTGAAATATGTTGCAGGTGACCTTTTGGGGGCTGCCTTTTGTTGATATGATAGCCAGATGCAACACAGGGTAATCAAGATGAGTGAAGATACTATTATAAATCATGTATAGTATGTGTCCAGTGAATGAATATTGTAATGTTTGATGGGAGAAAATTTGTGTGTATGAATGCAGGACTATGTGATTCAGTAACACATCAACATGTCACTGAATTAAGTTAGAGAAGGAAATAACTGCAGTTCAGAGAAAAACGGTCATAAACAAGGTTATAAAAATGTATGAGGGTATTTGGGATAGAAGTCGGGTGAAAGACAGACAAATTAAATTTGAATCATTTTGAAAGTTTCTATCCCAGAGTTCATGTAGGGAGAGCCAGTCTAAAAATAATTATGTTGTCGGGTTCATGGTGTCAACACAGGCCAAGCAAGACAAGCCCAGTGCATTTTATGTGAGAAGGTGTCCTCAAACACAGACTGCTGGGACCAATGCAAGACAAGCCCAGTGCATTTCATGTGAGAAGGTGTCCTCAAGCACAGACTGTTGGGACCAGTGCAAGGGTATGGCATGATGCCTACACACTTAAACTACCAACAGCCCTACCATTTGGTCTCTGCTGTTGGAGGAGAGGGTAGTCTTCCTGGCCAGTGTGTTCCTTGCTCAGGAATGGCATTTTGGGGTGAACTTTGGTGCTGCTGCTCAGAGCTTTGATGAATTTGAGATGTTTTGATGGGTGCTTTCTAGCGGCTGTCTTATACATGTATTTTGTAACTTCTCTCATCATGTAGCTCCTGAAGCCCCCTGTGGGCTGCGGGTAAGAATAGACGCACCATGCTTGCCTGCGTGATTCATAAAGGGCAAACAAGCAGAGGAATGGAGACTTGGGTTGCTCTTGATGTAATCAGGTCTGGTGATTTGATGGCCTTACACAGCCTGCAAAAGCTTTGATGCAATCAGGTCTGGTGATTTGATGGCCTTACACAGCCTGCAAAAGCTTTGATGCAATCAGGTCTGGTGATTTGATGGCCTTACACAGCCTACACAAGCTGACAAGCTGAAAAACTCCATTCACTCATTCATCGGAGCTCCTGAAAAGCAAAACTATACAAATCAAAATGAGTATAAAATTACAAAAGATGTGAGATTCACTCTTAGATGGGTCTGACACTGACTACTCCCTAAAGATGTGCTGAATAGGACAAACTATTTACTGTGTGGCCCCTTTCGGAGTATGCTATGATATGAAGATTAAACCCAGAGTTGAGAGTGACAGACAAAACTGAAGCAAGTGCATGGCATAGCATAATACCAACCATAATTCTCAGTATGTTCCCAGAGCAGAACTGAAAGGCTGATAGATTATGGAGGAAACTGGAGTTGTTGGCATCATTTCTTAAAGAAGCAGAAACATTTTCTCATTGTGCATTTTGCAGTGTCCTTTTGTTGTTCATCTATATCACTGAGCAAGTAGCATGCTAAAGAACAAACTGTTATGGTTTTCATGTATTGCATGTGCCATTTTGTTTTTCATATGCTGTCTTTAGTCACAACAATGCATGGATCATATGGTCTGTGTGAGCTGGATAAAAGATATGTCTGTGTATGTGTATGGTGCTAGTGCAAGTGGCAGGTATGATGTCAGGTTGTAAATCATATAGCCAGACACCAATAGCCAGACACAAACAAGAATCGTGGAAAACCAGGTACTAGTTGATGATACAGCACTACATCCTTCAAAACCTGCATTATGACCATCTAGGATTTCCCTCCCAGACTCCAACTGCAGAAGCTCCAACTCTGGGAATGCATTTCACAGTTCTACACCTTAAATTCCTACCAGATAATTCGGTTGACCTTGACCTTGAAGTCCTGGTTGTCAAGGACTGGACAACTTCTGCATGACCAAGACTGTACAAGCACTGGATGTCCAGACTGTACAAGCACTGGGTGTCCAGACTGTACAAGCACTGGGTGTCCAGACTGTACAAGCACTGGGTGTTCAGACTGTACCAGCGCTGGGTGTCCAGACTGTACAAGCACTGGGTGTTCAGACTGTACCAGCGCTGGGTGTCCAGGCTGTACAAGCACTGGATGTTCAGACTGTACCAGCCCTGGGTGTCCAGACTGTACAAGCACTGGGTGTTCAGACTGTACAAGCACTGGGTGTCCAGACTGTACAAGCACTGGATGTTCAGACTGTACCAGCCCTGGGTGTCCAGACTGTACAAGCACTGGGTGTCCAGACTGTACAAGCACTGGGTGTCCAGACTGTACCAGCGCTGGGTGTCCAGACTGTACAAGCACTGGGTGTTCAGACTGTACCAGCACTGGGTGTCCAGACTGTACAAGCACTGGGTGTCCAGACTGTACAAGCACTGGGTGTCCAGACTGTACAAGCGCTGGGTGTCCAGACTGTACAAGCACTGGGTGTCCAGACTGTACAAGCACTGGATGTTCAGACTGTACCAGCCCTGGGTGTCCAGACTGTACAAGCACTGGGTGTCCAGACTGTACAAGCACTGGGTGTCCAGACTGTACCAGCGCTGGGTGTCCAGACTGTACAAGCACTGGGTGTTCAGACTGTACCAGCACTGGGTGTCCAGACTGTACAAGCACTGGGTGTCCAGGCTGTACAAGCACTGGGTGTCCAGACTGTACAAGCGCTGGGTGTCCAGACTGTACAAGCACTGGGTGTCCAGACTGTACAAGCGCTGGGTGTCCAGACTGTACAAGCACTGGGTGTCCAGACTGTACAAGCGCTGGGTGTCCAGACTGTACAAGTCCTGGGTGTCCAGACTGTACAAGCACTGGGTGTCCAGACTGTACAAGCGCTGGGTGTCCAGACTGTACAAGCACTGGGTGTCCAGACTGTACAAGCACCGAGTGTCCAGACTGTACAAGCACCGAGTGTCCAGACTGTACAAGTCCATGGCAGTCCGGGTTGTGATTGTCAATGTGCCGACATGAAGCCTGCTTGCTAGCTTTGATTGCTTTCATTAGTGTGAGTGACTCTTGCTTTGCCATGGTGGCATTGTTACTGACAGAGCTTGGATGATCTGTCTAAGGCGCAATGCACATGTAGAGGCAGTCTTTTCCACTTCTTGCTTAGTTCAGTGTCATTGTAAAGGAACATGCTCAAGCTGGATGGAAGCATATGTCCCATAGAACGTGCTCCTGTGGCTCGGTGTCAATGCATGTAATTGCATAGATCTCTTCTGATCGAGGTCTTTCTTATCAATCTCACAAAAATAAAAGATTTAAAATGCATCCTTAAGTGTTGATTAG
Source organism: Theodoxus fluviatilis (assembly GCA_034096865.1). Lineage (NCBI taxonomy): Eukaryota > Metazoa > Mollusca > Gastropoda > Cycloneritida > Neritidae > Theodoxus > Theodoxus fluviatilis. The sequence goes on from JAWQFJ010000577.1 coordinate 103,461, forward strand.
TGTTTTCCTGTACTTGCACTTAAATATGTTCACCTGGAGATAACAGGGTTTTGTGTACTTGTGTTGCTTTTCCCTTTCTATGGGCACTTGTGGATTTTGTGACTGTGAATGATATCTGGAAAGTATGTAATTGCCTGATATTACAAAGTTGCTGTTTTGTTCAGAGGATGGGTAGAGGTGGAGTGTCCATTTGTCACTCGGGGCGATTGGTTGGGGGGGGGTGAAGTGATGCGGTGCATGCCTCTGTGTGTGCAACTTTTGGGGTGGGGTTGGGTTGAAGGGATGTTAAGATGATCTGTCTGGCCTGGCATTAAGTAATTGATACCATTCAAGGACCTAGAACCTAGCCTCAACTGTCCCCACCTACCTCTCTCTCTCTCTCTCTCTCTCTCTCTCTCTCTCTCTCTCTCTCTCTCTCTTTCTCTCTCTCTCCAATTTATACAATTCGTATTTGTGCGTTGTCGATATTCCAAAAATATCCATGGGATAGCGTTTGTAATCACTTATTAGAAAGACACAATGAGAGTGATACCTACAACATTTATTGAATATATGTACACTGTCAAGTCTTGTCAAAACTTATTATCCTTCATTGTTGTCAAAACAAAACAATAATGAATAAAACCGAGCATGGAATTTTTAAAATTTATTTGATCATTATAAAGGCCATAAAGACAGCAAAGTCCATCCAATAAAGGCCATAAAGACAGCAAAGTCCATCCAACATCCAAAACAGTGTTAGGAAACGTACTCCAAAAAACAATAATCACCTTTTTGTATCGCAGAATGTGGGCAGACTTCAGCATAGTGCTTGAGGACTGGGTTAGGAAATGGATTTGAGTCCGTGACCATAGCGACAGAACATTGTGTCCATTGGGGGAGGCTGGCGGATCCTGTGATTGGGATACATTCGGGCCAGGCCATGATAGGAGTACTTCCAGGAGTTGTGCTTGTCATGTGGCTCTTGGGTAGTGGCCAAAAGCTGAAACAGAGTACCGTAACGGTGAGATTATAAGACACGAATCTGAAACAGCCAGTACCGTAACGGTTAGGTTATAAGACACGAATCTGGGCCTGTATTCACAACGGCGATTTATTTTAACTCCGATTTATCTCTAAACTCGGACGATTCAAACTGCCTGTTCCGCTCTCCCTTGGCTGGAAACCAGTATATGTAGCAAAGCGCAACCTAGGATCCTCTGACGAGCGTACCTTATCTTACCGATCAAGATAACGCGGGGCTAGGGGATAAATGGAGTGTTAAAAAGATAAATCGCCGTTGTGAATACGGGCCCTGAACAGCCAGTACCGTAACGGTGAGGTTATAAGACACGAATCTGAAAGTCAGTACCGTAACGGTTAGGATATAGACACTAATTTGAAATAGTACCGTAACAATTGGGTTATAAGACACGAATCTGAAACAGCCAGTACCGTAAGGGTTAGGTTATAAGACGCAAATGTAAAACAGCCTGTACCGTAACGGTTAGATTATAAGACACGATTCTAAACAGCCAATACCGTAATGGTTAGGTTAAAA
>JAWQFJ010000577.1:110000-120406 GCA_034096865.1 Theodoxus fluviatilis
ATTTGCTGATGACACGCAACTCTACAACTCCACTCATCCCAGTCAAATCCAACTTCTTCTCTCTGCAAGTGAACTTTGTATTTCTGATGTGAAACAGTGGATGACACAGAACAAACTCAAACTTAATGATTCAAAGACCGAAGCTCTCCTGGTTGGCGGTAGAGGCGAATTCGATCAGGCCCTGAAACTAACCATAGGTCAGAGTGAGATAGAATTCTCAAAGTCTGTGAGGAACTTAGGTGTCATGTTCGATGATGATCTTTCTATGAGAGTTCATGTGAACAAAGTTTGCCAGTTAGCTTACTACGAGTTAAGGAAAATTGGCACTATTCGTCACTATCTTTCACAACTGGCCACTCAAACCCTTGTCACTTCCCTTGTTCTGTCCCGTCTTGATTATGGAAATTCTCTTCTTGCCGGCATTCCTGACACTCTGCTAAACAAACTGCAAAAAGTCCAAAACACTGAGCACTGCTAGATTAATCTTTAGATGTCCCAAGAGAACTCCCACATCCAAACTCCTTCGTGCACTGCATTGGCTCCCCGACGCTCAGAGGATAGAGTATAAGCTAGCCACTATGTGTTTCAACTTCTTCAATCAAACTGCACCACACGCACTCAAAGAAATTCTCACTGTCTACACCCCCGCTAGAAATAACCGTTCAGCTGTAGACACCAAAACGTTAAATGTCTCCCGTCGCAAAAAGAAAACCCAAGGACAGCGAGCTTTTTCTTACATCGGCCCTGTAACATGGAATAGCCTACCTTTCCCTGTCCGTCACTCTGATTCCATGTCCCAGTTCAAAACCTCCCTCAAGACACACCTGTTCCGGTCAGTCTTTCCTGACGAGCAGTGAAGGCGCCTCTTTTATGTTTCGTGTTTTGTTTATTGCCTGCTACTCAATTAATTGTATTGTATTTAATTTTTCTTTTATTTTAATTGTACAGTGTGCGAGTGTTAGAATGCTTTGTATGCGTGTAGACTTCATCATTGTACACGCCATGAGCTTGCCTATTAGGGAAGGTACAGGGTGACACAAAAAAAGTATCATCACCTAAACTTGAATAACTTTTGAAATATTCAATCAATTCTTTTAATTTTTTTAGATTCATCAAGAAGAAGCCTTGCTCTGTGAGTGTACCAAAGTGGAACTTCGAGATGCCTTGGACCACTCAGCAAAAGACAATTATAGTCGAGGCATATTTTCGGCTGAAGTCTATTCATGCAGCTCAGCTGCAATTCAGACAACGGTTCGGATGTCGGGAATTTCCTCTCCACAGGACGATTTACAGTTGGATCAACAAGTTCAGAACCCATGGGACTGTGCTAAACTTAAATGGTAAAGACACTAACTGACAATCATACTCTGGACGACCAAAATCATTAAGGACACCACCCAACGTTGCTGCAGTCAGAGACTCTGTTGCCCGCAGCCCAAACAAGTCTGTGCGTTGTCGAAGTCAAGATCTTGGAATCAACCGGGAGTCCATGAGGAGAATTTTGATCTCAGAACTCCACTTGTATCCTTACAGAATACACATTAAACAAAAGCTTACACCTGCTATGGCAGTGTTTCCCTGACCGACTGATCAGCCGCAGATGTGACCCAGAGTGGTCGCCGCATTCACCGGACTTGAACCCCCCAGATTTTTATCTATGGTGATACCTAAAGGACAGGGTGTATGTAAACAACCCCCAGACCATCCCAGACCTGAAGGCAGCAATCACAGCAGCCATAAGAGCGATCCCAAGGGAGGAGTGCGAGAGGCGAACTTTGCACAACGGATCCAAGTGTGTTCGCAGCACCAGGGAGCACACTTGGAGCACATTTGGATCGCCAGTGACACAGAGAGTTTTTGAAGTACAGATGTGAAACTTTAGGGATGTCTGCTACATAGACTTGACCTAATGTCACCAAAGTTTTGTGTTGATCTGAGTACAATTTCAAAAGTTATTCGAGTTTTGGTGATGATACTTTTTTTGTGTCACCCTGTATGTGCGTAGAAATAGTCTGTATTATTATTATTATGTTTGCAACGGTAACAAGCCTACTGGGTCATTCTGATAACCACACCGAGAAATATAATCAGAACGAACTGTATGTACCCGATGTCAGCTCTTTAAGGAATCTAGATCTTTGATCAATTCCCAAAACACAGCGTCTCTCTTAAAGTAGCAACATCCGACACTGGTGTCGTGGAAACAATTGAAAGACGAAGAAAAACAAATGCACACACTTGCACACACACACACACACACACACACACACACACACACACGTACGCACGCACGCACGCTTGCACACAAATGCGCGTTCGCACACACACACGTATACGCACCCACGCACGCACGCACGCACGCACATACACAAAACAAACGCGCGTGCGCACGCATGCACGCTCACACACAATCAAACACACAAAAACCACACAAATGCGCACACACGCACACATACACACGCGCGCGCATACACACACACACACACACACACACACACACACACACGGACTTGTACACTGATAACTATTCAAACAGACCAAAGACACTATCTAACGTTAGATAGTGTATTTGCACAGACGTAATATGCAGGCAAATCCTTCGCAGTCCTGAAGAAAACTCGATGGTGAAAAACTGAATACCACGGACAGGTGGGCCATGAACACAGAAAAAATCCTAACACTTTGGCCCTTGAATGAACCACGAGCATCTGGACGTGAAGAAGGGAACGAATTTGTGACTAGGGTCAAAGATTATAGGTTATCTTTGCTAGGGGGTCACTACTCACATCCCACTTATCCTGGAACTTGGGGGGTGGGGTGCGGGGTTTGCGGGGAGTGGGGGCGGAGAAGGGTGTGGCCAGCATGGCGCCTGTGCTGGTGCCTGAGATGCGGTCTGGCATCCGTATGTCCACCCCCGTCACCGTCCTGTGACGGAACTGCAACACAAACATCCACTCTTAGTCAGGTGATAGCCACAATGAGGATCACGACAATGACAGTGACGACAACCACGGTGGTTGTGGTGGCGGCAAAGAAGAAGAAGAAGAAGAAGAAGAAGAAGAAGAAGAAGAAGAAGAAGAAGAAGAAGAAGAAGAAGAAGAAGAAGAAGAAGAAGAAGAAGAAGAAGAAGAAGAAGGAGGAGGAGGAGGAGGAGGAGGAGGAGGAGGAGGAGGAGAAGAAGGAGGGAGGGAGGGAGGATCGAGGGAGGGAAGGAGGGAGGGAGGAAGGAAAGGAGGGAGGGAGGGAGGAAGGGAGGGGAGGGAGGGAGGGAGGAGGAGGAGGAGGAGGAAGAAACGATAACAGCAGCTGCAGAACAAGTTCTGCACAAATGCAATGAAGACGTGCGACATGAAGTGTCATCTAAGTCGTTTTATCACAATTTAACTGCACTTGGTTGCAAATTAGTACTTATTTTGAAGCCAGAACCTCTCATTCAGCCTTTTGAAACTCCATTTGTGCCCTCGAGCAGTTTTATGCTGAATGACATTAGATGGACACAATGCGCGATGTCCGCGTTTATGTCGGAAGCTGCTCTGTGTTGCTACGCAACTGACTGATTACGTGTGACACTACAACACAGGAAAAGTGTGATGGATGAATGGATTGATGAAGCTTTATGGTCTTGCAGCCTTTGTCGGATGTGTAAGGCAATAAACCCTTCGCATCGCTGCGCCCATAGCTGAATCTGGAACAAACATGCAGTACTCTACTGACTCTACTGACGGCAGTCATAAACTGGTTCTCACAACGACCACTCGGGGTACCGGCTGTCCGACCTAGACACATCCCACACATGTTTTGACTATAGCGGTGTTTTTCTCTCTGGAGCGTTAGCATTACATCTATTTCTGAACACATTCAGCTTCTCTATATAAAAACACACGTGGGAACTACATGCTAAGTACACGCGAGCCCATTGGCTGGCGATGCGCGCGGGGGGCGGTGCTGCGCACCGTTAATTGACTACGAAAATTACCAAGGATGATTAGAGCAATTGCACCCCAAGTCTCGAACTCCATAGTCATTCGCCTTATTACGAATTGCATGGGTAGACGCGGTAGGTCTATTTTTACCCGTTACCCATAGAAGGTTTGTGGCACCATTGGATACGCGTGCTGCCCGCATTTCTGTCAGACGCTGCTCTGTGCTGTACTGCATGCACCTGACTGATTACAGGTGATGACCATGTTACAACAGAGAAGAGCGTGGTGAAATGAATGGGAGAGGAAGAGCGGGGTGAATGTGTGGATTGGTGAGGTTTTATGGTCTATCAATCTTTGTTGACTGCGTGAGACTAATATGCCTACTACACAAATGTTGGATGTTGGCTGGAGTGTTAACAGGCCAAGCCTCCAATTGCATGCCCAGTCATTCGCTTCTTACTAATGGCAGGGCAGACGTAGTGGGTCTGTTAATTCTCACCCCTGACCCACTTAGGGGTTAGAACAGAGGGAAACATTATTACCATAATGAAGGACCTGCAATGTTAATATTGCAAGATAAGGAGAAAATTTTTGACACTAGTACGTATTTGTGCCTTCATGGAATCAAGGGATGTCCATTACGTGTACATTGGAATTTCGTTATGATGTGGTAAGGGGCATTAAAAAACACTGTCCACATGCGAACTTATTCTGATCTGGCTTTCTCAGAGCAGTAGTTTGTAATGCTGCCACTACTACCATCACGCAGTTGTGACGACGACGACGACGAAGACGATTTTGGAGAGAGAGAGAGAGAGAGAGAGAGAGAGAGAGAGAGAGAGAGAGAGAGAGAGAGAGAGAGAGAGAGAGAAACAATGCGCAGAGACCCACCACAAAGAGACTATTGGCGGAACGGGCATGGGGGCAGGAACAAAGGGGAGGAAGGGGAGACAGAGCTGCCGAGAAAGCGGTCTAAGGGGAAACAAATGGCGCTGCTGGCAGGGGATGCGGCAGCTGGCGGGGGACGCCGGTGACGCGGCCTCCACAGACAGTGACAAACGTGGGCTTGGTCCTGTCCTCGTGCAGACCAGTGGACAAAGGCACCGGTGTCGGGTCAGATAATCGACTCCATGACAAGTGAAGTACCACTGCTGCATGATGTTCATTTATGTTCCCTGATATTCATAGCTATGTTCCCATTCTGAACACAGTCTCAGCCACGCTGAATGCTATGTTCCATGATCTATATTTCAAGATATTAGTTTTTAATGTTCCTTTCACTGAAACATGGTTATATCTCTTGGATATACTCTCTCTCTCTCTCTCTCTCTCTCTCTCTGTTTTAAGAATTGGTCGATACTTAAAAAATTGATTTGAGGATTATCAGTTTCCAAAACGGCCTCTTCGGTCTTGCGTGAGAGACACACTGAAGACGTGCTTTAAGAGTGCTTGAAATGAATGGGAGTAACATTTTTTTCCCCCCAGCCATTCCATCGAGACGCTGTATTTACAAACAATACGTCCAAGGAACGCTTGAGCTGTAGATTTACTGCTCTTGTGAGTTATTCTCAGTAGTTCAAGGGCACATGGTTTAATTTTAGTGCATGCGAGTTTCAAACTTTTGCCTTACTTCACGGCTTATTTTATTCAAAAGTGAACCATTAGTTGACTGCATGATATATGTCCTCTGTTGCGAATTCCATGTAAGATATTCGGGAACGAATCGTGAAGGTTTAAATGCATGTGACCGAATATCTTAATCATCAAGTTGACCTTTCCATAAAACCACCCTTTATCCCCCACCCTAGTCCCTATCCTCACTCCCATCATCACACTACCCTCATTCTCCATCCCTTCTTCCCATCCCATATTCCCATTCCCTGTCTCCCTCAGAGCAGTGTTAATCAAATGGCGAAGATGAGTCAGTCTCACACGGTTAATCCACCCTGTGATGACACGTACCGCCCCACAACATCGATTGACAATAAACGCCTTCATCATTAGCGTACTACCTTTCCCACTCCTGTACTCCTGTGTGGTGAAAGTAATCATTCTGGACAGTTCATCTGTTACAAAGCAAGCTGAAAGTCAGTAATAGTCAAAGTCATATTTACAGTCACAGTTTTAGTCATAGTCACAGTCATGTCATAGTCATGATCACGGTCACGGTCATAGTCATAGTCATAGTCACAGTCATGGTCATGGTCATGGTCATGGTCACGGTCACGGTCATAGTCACAGTCACAGTCATAGTCATGGTCATGGTCATAATAATAGTCACGGTCATATTCACAGTCACAGTCATAGTCATAATCACAGTCATGTCATAGTCATGATCATGGTCACGATCATAGTCATAGCCATAGTCATAGTCATGGTCATAGTCATAGTCATGGTCACGGTCACAGTCATAGTCATAGTCATAGTCACAGTCATGGTCATGGTCACGGTCACGGTCATAGTCACAGTCATGGTCATGGTCATAATCATAGTCAGGTCATAGTCACAGTCACGGTCACAGTCACAGTCACAGTCATAGTCACAGTCATAGTCACAGTCATAGTTATAGTTATAGTTATAGTCATAGTCATTGTCATTGTCATGGTCTCTTTTTGTTGTTTGAAGAGAACTTTCCCTGTGTGAAAGGAGACAATGCAATCGTGCGTAAACTCAGAACTATACATGATGGATGCTTTTTAATAGAGGGACAAGGTGATCAGCTACCCGACTGTTGTATTGTTTCGTGATTTGTTTTGTGGTCCTCAAAAGTGCCGTTTAATCGACTCGTACTTAGTCATTGTCTGTTTAGTTCCCCGAGAGCGAAAGCTGTCCTACAATTATGCAGCAGTCTCCTTGAAACTGAGACTTCACTGAACCCAAAGGGAAGACTAAACTCGTCTTGCCTCTCGAGACATTGATGCGCAAAATAAATTCAGGTAAAATCGGGTAGCTGGTGACCTCGTCTCTCTAGTAACCCTTTTGTCCTGGCCCCGGCACTCCTCCTCTGTTTTTTATTTATTTAATGGCACACACATCAAAACAAGGATTGTCAAGGACGCTCGAGGGGTATCCGCCGACGCGACAACTAGATACATTGAAGCCTTGAAATTCGTCTTACAAAAGAGGTGACACGATGAAGTACCGCACCACAGGTACAACGCGCAAGAGAGACACAGGACACCAAGTACAGAGAGAACTCGTCACACACGACAGTGCCCAATGAACCGGTGGCAGCCAGCACTCAACTACTGAAACACCCATCGGCGCCCGATATTCGCGCCTTTTTCCTCGGTTGTTTCTTCAAAGTTCTTTGAAATATTAAATAGTTAGCTTCCTTACGTTGGTAGTATGTAGGACGTCGATCTCTATGCTACCGACTGATTAAACATACATAAACACGGCAACAAACTGTACAAGAACAAACAAAAATATTCACACGTGAAATAGAAGGCATCAACTGTAGTTCTTTTCATGCAGAGAGAATGTCCATCTGTCACACTGACACCTATGAGAATGATGTATGTTTACAGGTAGTAGAAAGGAGAATTATGCCAGCGATTGGGTCTGTTGTGCCAGTGACTCACTCGCCATGCCCGGCACGGCCACCTACGTCATCTCAAGGAACTACTGACATCAGTGACAAAGCGTCTCCCCCCAACAGCCACCCTCGTCCCCCTCTCCATCCAAAGGTCTTGATCTCCCTCGGAAGCACAGCTGGCAGCTGGCTGTCCGTCAAGCAGGGAAACAGCGGGTGAAGACCTTACGCAAGCTGAAGTGAATGACATGTAGGACGGTAACTGCCCCGTTACAACAGTCGTGCCATCAACTGGACAAGCATGGATGGCTACTTTACATTATCTACTCTTGACGTGTAGTGCAAACATGGTGGAAGGTTGATGAAGCTCCTTTTAGGACGATTATTTGTTTTTTGGCACGTCATAGACGTTGAACAAACACTCTTAGTCACACAGAGGGGAAGGTACCTTATACATTCATACTCATTCACGCACACACTGGGGTTACAACACACTGTACAGGGTGGCCGCCGTTTGGGAAATACCAAGAAAGAATAAAGATTTCTCCCATCCCAGACCACCAGCTCCTGGCAGCCCCATATCCAGCAGTCTTCCCTCCTGAACGATTGCATGGTCAGCTCTTCAACGTCTACTCGCCTATTGAAGCCCCGTCTTTTGACAGGCGGATTTAAGCGAGCCAGCTTTGGCGTTTGATTGAGTGCGAGGCGCAGTGCCGTGGTTCAAGCTTTGGCGTTTGATTGAGTGCGAGGCGCAGTGCCGTGGTTCAATCCCTGGGATGGGAGAAGTCTGGATTTTTTCTTTCTATTTTTGACGTGACCTTCTTCCCTCCTCTCCAAATGCACTGAAGTCCAAGGCCACGTAAAAAAAGGTAAAGGTGTGATTTTATATAGCGACTTTCCACTATTGATCGGTGCTCAAACCGCTTTACACTTTACGTAGGCAGTTATGCGTGTGGTAGGCCAAGCTTGAACCAACTGGACGCATCCTCCTACTCGGGACTAACGAGATGTAAGGAGATGTGACCAAAGTGATGGCACTCGATCTTTTGACTAAGATTTTTTTCTGCAGCTTACAAATTTGTTTGATCGTTTGTTGGCGACCTGTTTAGAAACGATAATGTTTTACGACTAACGTCAATTCTTATGCATACAATTGTAACAATTATGTTAAACTGTTTATCACTGCCTAGATAGGTCTATCTGTCCTGTTTGTGTCACTTTATATTTACATTTATGAATTTAAAAGAACTGTTATTAAACATTTTGGCCCCACTTAAACTCTAAAGGCTGACAGGAAACATTATTTATTTCTCTTTCCATCCATCAATTCCTCCCTACATTCACCAACCCACCCACTCATCCATCCATCCATCCATCCATCCATCCATCCATCCATCCATCTATCCATCAATTAATTGATCAATCAATCAATCAACCAATCAATCAATCAATCAACCAACCAACCAATCAATCAATCAATCAATCAATCCTTCCGTCCGTCCGTCCGTCCGTATGTCCCTCCGTCGTACACCCACCCACCCATCCACCAATCCATCCATCCATCCATCCATCTTGCTGGTTCAGCTGCTTGAGAAGATCTGGTAAAGATGCGTTTGAAAGAGGACAAACTGCATGCCTTGTTCCGTCACTTTTACAGACACAAGGTTTGATGACAAATCTATTGAAGAGATTTCGCCTGTCCGGTACGATTTTGATGGTGTAATCCGTCAAGGAAAGTTCTATAAATGAAATCTGCAGATATCACAAACAGAGCAAGAATCAAAGATAACATCCATGAATTTGTTTTGTGTGTTCCTTCACTCTTAGCTGCTTAAACATTTTTTGCTTTATTTATGTGTGCTCCATAACACGGTCTCTACAATGTAATTTGACCATGGGTGGGTTCAGGCTTGATCTCTGCAGGCACTGCGAAAACACAGCGCAGTTGTCTACAGTCGGCCTCAGACGACTCGTCTGTGAAGCCTGAACGACGTTGTAGGAGAAACGTAGCTCTTCGAAGAGAGACTTGAACACGCCCCAGTGTTGCTTTCTTTCCTTTATTCGATAATTTTGTGTTTAATTTATCCGGGGCTATCGATTACTACATGTTGACGCTGGATATTTTATCAACCATAACATACGGACATAAAATCAATGTCAGTTCTTTTATATAAAAAAGAAAGTATTTTGTCATTTTTATTCTAGCTCAGTCTTTCGTCATCCTCGCCTTCGCCACGTACTGTTCTCCATGATCTTTGTTTTTCTACGTCGCACATATTTGCTCTGCCTCAGTAACTGCACTGGCACGTGTCTCTACTGCGGCATCCGCCATTATACTGACACGCTCTTGGCGTCGAGGGTATCAAGTTGCATAAACGTATCGATCAGCTCTTGTAAAAGCAACATCTTCTCCCTCTGCATTGGGGCGTTCAGGATGGCTTCATGTACGTGTATGGATTGGCTGCAGGGTGAGGCTGACATTCCAGAAACAAGTTAAGCTTTAAGCATGAAGAAGTCAGGGAGGATTCTTGAGAAAGCATCGAGCCGGGCAGCTTAATTCAGAATATAAAAAAGAGATAGAATAAAGCATGGGCGGATCTGAAAGATTCCAATGAGAAAAGACTGGAGTCAGGGAGAATGGTAGAGATCGACATTATAGCTGGAGCACTGAGAGGTCAAACTCAACGCTTGTTGACCAGACAGGAAGGAGATCTAATACTGGCTTTGGGGCACTGTGACCGCAAAACCACACCTTGTTGTCGTGGGGGAGGGAAGGGGAGGGAGGGAGGGAGGGAGGGAGGAGAGAGAGAGAGAGAGAGAGAGAGAGAGAGAGAGAGAGAGAGAGAGAGAGAGAGAGAGAGAGAGAGAGAGAGAGAGAGCGAACGAACGAACGAACTTTATTTTACAAGGGTAGTGAATTAGGCAGTAGTGCCTTTCTTAATTCAGCC
>JAWQFJ010000577.1:120416-122916 GCA_034096865.1 Theodoxus fluviatilis
ATATTCTGAGTCCATGTGATTCATTCAATACACTGTGTTATTCTGAATGAGACGTTTGTAAGAAGTCATTTCAAAGTAAGTTAAATTAAGTAATCTCTCTTTTCTGCCAAATGGAACCACAAACCAGGTACCAGGGTTAGGATCTGGGAAATAATCCACACCCTGGCTCCTGTGAGGTCCGTGCATTCCCTTGTTAAGGGGGAGACGGCACACAACCAGAGAGACCACTACCACCACGGTCTAGAGAGACCACTACCACCACGGTCTAGAGAGACCACTGCCACCACGGTCTAGAGAGACCACTGCCACCACGGTCTAGAGAGACCACTACCACCAAGGTCTAGAGAGACCACTGCCACCACGGTCTAGAGAGACCACTACCACCACGGTCTAGAGAGACCACTACCACCACGGTCTAGAGAGACCACTGCCACCACGGTCTAGAGAGACCACTGCCACCACGGTCTAGAGAGGCCACTACCACCACGGTCTAGAGAGACCACTACCACCACGGTCTAGAGGGACCACTGCCACCACGGTCTAGAGGGACCACTACCACCACGGTCTAGAGAGACCACTGCCACCACGGTCTAGAGAGACCACTACCACCACGGTCTAGAGAGACCACTGCCACCACGGTCTAGAGGGACCACTGCCACCACGGTCTAGAGAGACCACTACCACCACGGTCTAGAGAGACCACTGCCACCACGGTCTAGAGAGACCACTACCACCACGGTCTAGAGGGACCACTGCAACCACGGTCTAGAGAGACCACTGCCACCACGGTCTAGAGAGACCACTACCACCACGGTCTAGAGAGACCACTACCACCACAGATATATATATATATATATATATATATATATATATATATATATATATATATATATATATATCTGTCTTTGTCTGTCACTTTCTGTGTCTGTCTGTCTGAATGTCTCTGTCTCTCTGTTTCTCTCTCTCTCTCTCTCTCTCTCTCTCTCTCTCTCTCTCTCTCTCTCCGGAGCTCCTGACATGGAAGCAAGTCATGCATGTACTTGTGATGGGCCGGTGGCCTAAACAATAAAGTCAGTCAGTCAGTCAGTCAGTCTCTCTCTCTCTCTCTCTCTCTCTCTCTCTCTCTCTCTCTCTCTCTCTCTCTCTCTCTCTCTGACCACACATACATCTTTGTCCCTGACGGAAATCTGAAAGCTGGTGATGCGGCAGGCCGGGCAGGGATGGTTTGGGTGGGGTAAGGCGAGTGAGTGAGGAAGTGTTTGAAGAGAGTTAGGGGTGGGGAAAATGGGGAGTGGATGAGGGGGGGGGGGGGGGTGATAGCCGGGGGTGGGGGTGGGGGTGGTCCCTGCAGTCACTGAGTCAGGGTCCACGGCGGGACTCAGCTTCAGGAAGGTCAACACAAGCGGAGCGAGCTTTTGTCCTGGAGAAATCTGTGACAAAAAGTCGATTTCGGACAAACAAAGCTCAGGAAAAGCGCCGTAGCGCCGCGCCGTCTTGGCGTTCCTGGCACTTCCGGTGTCGCCATGGCGACGGCCAGATGGAGGAAGACTGGAGAGTGAAAATGGAAATGGCGATGAAGGCTTAAGCCCGTGCTTGTGTTTAGAAGAAGGCTTGGTTGTTGGCAAGAGTGTGGGGGCTGAGTTCTGTGAACACCGTCGGGAAGGAAAAGACCCAGGATACGACTCCGTGAAACCAACTACAACAATGAATGTGTTCTGCGAGATGCGACAAGAGTGGTTGATTTCATCAGGGCCGACATCATTCGAAAGTAGTTTTCCCGCCATTGGAATCAAAGAAGATATATTGAAACATAACTGTACTTCGAAATGAGTTACATTTTCATGCACGGCAGTTTCTTTGTGTTTCTTCGTAGATCATTAAGAGCTATTGAATCTGTATTTTACATGTTGTAATTTCGTGCTTAATTCTAAGAGGAGGACGATGTGCGCTTTGAAAGGACGATGTAATAAGAAATATGAATATGGGAAGAGTTTATATATATATATATATTCGTTATCTGTCTACGTGGGTATCTGTATAAACTGCCTGCCTGCCCATTTACCTGCTTGTATTTCCACTTATATGTCAGCCTGTTCGCCAAACGATGTACCCTTCATTTTTCGTTCATGCATACACACACAGTACAGGTAGTACGCGGTAATATGCATACTTTGCACACAAAGTCGACTCTTAGCAGTCGCTGATCTAAGCAGCCTTGGCATCATTGTGTGCGAAGTCGTAGTTGATCATGAATACTCGCTCTTTATCTGGCAAACAAAGCGCCTGCGCGCACAAAGCAGCCACGCCTGACGATGCGAAACTGGAGCTCGCGTCAGCGGGTGTAGCGGAGTTTTGCTCTGTTGTGAACTCGGCGTTGTAGCCTTGAATACGTACAGCCCCTCGTTCTTTCTGGCTGTCAGCCATGGGTTTATACAGTCTGTCGGGCAATGGCAGTATCGTGCAAGTGGGGCCGTGAATTCGAAGGCTTAGGAGTCCTTTA